>CAKNXH010063111.1:221233-250278 GCA_932178445.1 Andricus quercusramuli
ACGGCCCCTGGCTCTATTGTGTGGTGTCCAAAGCTACGCCCTCTGTCTCTGGGAGATACGGCCCCTGGCTTAGTACGGTATCTCCCGCTTCCTCTTCTTCCTTTGCTTTTACAGATGCAAGCCGACTCAGGACACAGCGCGCACTATCCATCGTGCTGCGCCAAGCGGCCCGGAAGTTCCTCGACCGGCCCCGTGAGGAATGGACTGATGGCCTGGCACTGAGCAGCCTCGAGGTGTTGGACGAGTACAGGAGGGACTTCTCAAGTAACCACGTGGAGCCGATCTACTACCCGGAGACACTGGACAGCGATTACCTCATCAACCGCGGCCAAGGGTCGACTGTACGATGTGCAGGTTCGCCGCGTGACCAGTCCTGCCTCCATCGGAGCTTCAGCTTAAGTCTCCAGCGCCAGGGGTTCAGCCAGATTGCCAAGGATTGAGTTGCCTCAGTTCGGTGGACGACTACAGGAAGCGCAGGAAGGGCTGAACTGCATCACGATCACCGGACCCAACCACGCAACAGCTTGGGCCGCTCTGGAGTCTCGTTACGATCAGCGACGGGTCCTACTACACGACCATCTCAAGGCTATCTTCAACATGAAAGCTCTGAAGGAAGGGTCAGCAGCTGGAACCCAGTGGCTCCTAGACGAGCTGGAGCGGCATCGCAGTCAACTCGCATCCCTCGGCCGTACAGTCGCTCAATGGGACGATTGGTTCGTCACAGCAGCGAGCCTCAACATGTACTCCAACACAAAACGCGATTTGGAGGAGGAGATTAGCCGAGCCGAGAGGACCACAGCATCGACCGCGAGGGGCTTCCCGACGTACGGCCACCTCACCACCTACCTCCAACAGCGCTGTCTGATGTTGCAGTCAACCACCACAGGCCGCGCCTCCACAGTCCCGGATCTCACTCGAGGCCGGGCCAGATCCCGTGCCCTTAGGAGCTTCGTGACGACCGCCGCTGCAACCGGCTCCTGCCCCGCTTGCACAGGGGCCTTGGCTTCTGCGAAGCGTTCAGAAAACTCGACACGGCAGAGCGCCAGCACCTGGTCATCAGCAACTAGTTCTGCTGCAATCGCCTGCGGTAAGATCACAGCACACGGAACTGCGCATCGTCGTCGTCGTGCGGATCGTGTGGCGGGCAGCACCACACGCTAATCCACGAGAGAAAGCGCGCTAGAACAGGCCCCTCCGGCGCCATCCCTGCGAAGCGGCCCCGACACCACATGACAACAGCCGAAACCACGGCGCCCCTCATTGACGACTTCGTTGCCGCAATGGTCTGAATGCGGCGAAAACAGGCAGCCATCAGCATGACTAGCTATCCCTCTCACGGCCCTTGTCACCCGCTGGAGAACGCGCTAAATCGCCTACTACCAGACGTCAGGATGATGTTCCGACAGACCCGGGTCCGACCCCAGGACATCCCCCTACAGCGGATCCTGAGGAGCCCGAGCCCCGACATCCCAGCAACTCACTACGTCCTCCTCATGGTTACCTATGGAAAGAATAAGGCACCGTACCCAGAATTGCGGACCCTGAAGCAGATCTGCCCAGATGAGGGCGCCAATCTTCCCGCGGTCGTCGTCGCAGTCGACGGGGTGTGTCCGTCGACGACTTCCTCAGCGGCGCAGACGACCTCGAGTCCGTACGACATCGCCGTGACCAACTCGTCACACTACTCGAAGCCAGCGTCTTCATCCTTGAGAAGTGGGCGCCGAATAGCCCAAAACCATTCGAGGACATCGCCCCAGAGGACAGATTTCGACCGACATGGCTCCCATTCTCGACCAACGGACCAGTAAATGAACTGGGGGTCGCCTGGGATCCGGCGCAAGACTGCTTCCGGTTTTCCCTTTCGCCCGCACCCGGCAACCGCCAGTTCACCAAAAGGACGATCCTCGACGAGTTCGCTCGCATCTCGACCCATCCGGGTGGCTCGCTCCGGACACAGTGGTCGCCACGATGCTGATCCAGGACCTGTGGAAGGCCAAACTCCACTGGGACACGCGCATGCCCGAGCCCTGGGTCCGCGAGTGGCTCGCGTTCCAGGAAACGATGAAGGAAGTGGACAAGATGATGATCCTGTCTCACGCCTTCGCGGATGCGACTCTTCGAGCAACAGCCGCAGCACTGTACTCCAGAACCAACGACCACGACAAGGTAAACGCTACAACCTGTACAAGGAATACGTGATCTGCGTCAAAATAAGCCAGAAGACACACTTCGGTCCCGAACTCACTCAACTCCAGCGGGGTCACCCAATCCGCACTGACATCTCGCTGAGAGGCCTAGCGCCCTATGTCGACGACGCCGACCGCTTGCGAGTCGGCGGCGGGCTTGGCAACTCGACACTCCCTCCCGATGAGAAGCAGCCGATCATCCTGGACAAACGCAGCCACCGTGCTGGGCTCATCATCGACTGGTCTCACCTCCGAAGCCTAAACACCAGCTTTCACGCGACGTACATACCTCCACGGGATCCGACGCGCCTGGATAGTGGAACAGCACAGGTCAGAAAGCAACGCACACGTGTAGCTCGCGGGAGACCTCACGACGCAGAGATTCCTCGGGGCACTCGACCGCCGCACCGCCCGACGCGAACAACCCCACCAGATGTGGAGCGACAACGGCACAACGTTCCACGGAGCAAACACCGAACTTCGTCGCCTTCTGCGCGCCGCAGAGATAGAAGCCTTGAACAGCAGGGCATCACCTGGAATTGCATGTCGCCGGGCCCTGCAAGATTACGTTTAAGGAGTTCTCCACGTTGCTGATCAACATCGAGAGGGTTCCAGATCAGCTGAGCCCTCACGCCGCTCACCGGCGATCCAGACGACATCGAGGCCACTCAATTCTATGCCGCGGCTCTCCATGGCCGATACACCTTGGATCACGCAACACACTGGACTTTGGTCAAAGGCCTCCGCGACCACTTCTGGGGGCGCTGGAGCCGCGAGTACTTGAACGAACCTCCTCTTGTCAAGCCCAGCGGAACCTGACTACCCGGGAGAATAGCTGCTGTTCACCCCTGGCCGGACGGCCTTGTCCGTCTTGCCTCGGTATGTGCGGCAGATGGCTCTTACATCCGACCCATCACCAAGCTGGTGAAACTGCCGTTGAGGGCTCAGGACCAGGACCACGAAACCGTCGACCTTCAGGACCAAGACCGAGAGCCCGCTGACCAGCATCTGGAGGATAGACCGCTCACGGCGGGCGGTAATCAATCTCCCGAAGCACCTTGACACGGCGGGCGGCACCGACATCAGCGGCGTGGAGAAGCAGATCTGCCACTGTCTGCTTCCGGCGGGCGGACTTGATTCGATTTCGTTCGAGGAACGAGGCGGGCGGGATGTTGGATCCAGGTTTTGGTGGACACCCACCGGTTGCTTCGTCGTCCGCCTCTCCTTCTCCTTCATCCCCACTCCTGCTCACACTCTCGGAATGTTCGCTCTCTTCCGTGGGAGAGTCACAACGCTTCAGTACGCTTGTAGCATTCTAACCGAGAACAGTAGAATAAAGACAAGTGAATAGTGAACTCCGCCTCAATTAATTCTGCCGAACCTCAACCCAACACTAGAAAACATGGATTCCTAACCAAAAGAATATAATACTAGACGTTTCAAAGTAAAATGGTTTGAATTCAACCAAAAATAGTTCGACTCTCTTTTTTGTTTCTATAATTTATTCAGTTCGCTTTTGAGGGGAACAACGAGAACATTTTTTTTTCTAAATAAACTTCAAGATGCATTGATATTTAATGTTATGCTGTCGACTAGTGTAGTGAAATAGTTTTTTCTCGGTTGAATGATGATTGTTGATCTACTTATCTAATCTTTTTTTTAAGAAAAAGAATAACCATTTCGGTTCCCATTTCTGGGTGAATATTTATATTTTTGTTAAAAATTTAACTATTTTCTTGTACTAGGTTTTTCTTATGTTAAAAATTATTTTTTTCACCTGAAAATTAAACTATTCCATTTCTGGTTGAAAAATTATCTTTTCCAGTTGACTATTTGTTTGAAAATTCCGTTTCTTGGTTGAAAATTCACTGCTTTTTGGTTGAAATAGAATTTTTTTTTGTTGAAATTTCGTTTTTTTTTTGTAGAAAATTATTTGTTTGAAACTTCTTCTTTTCGGTTGAAAATTAACTTGTTCGGTTGAAATGTAAATATTTTGTCAAAAACTTCGCTTTTTTATTATTTTTTTTCACAGAGAATGTAACGATTCCATTCTCAGTTAGAAATTTATATTTTCAATTGAAAATTCAACTATATGATTAAAAATTCATCTTTTCGGTAGAATATCATTCTTATTGTTTGTGCGTTCATTCCTTTGTTTAAAAAATTAACTATTCTGTTTCAAATTTGATTTTTTAAAATAAGTTTTTCGAACTGAAAATTTAACTCTTTCATTTTTGGTTGAAAACTTATATTACCTAGTTGAAAATTAATCTCTTCCGTTGAAAATTATACTATTTTGTCGAGAAGCAAAATTTTCACCTGAAAATGTAACTATTCCATTTTTATTTAAACATTATTCTTTTTACTTCAAATATTCATTTTTAGAATGGAATATTTGACAATTTTGTTGAATTTCTTTTTAATTCATCTGTTTCAGTTGAAAATACATCTTTTTTGTAAAAAATTATTCTCATTGTTTGAAAATTCATCTGTTTTTGTTGAAAATTAATTTTTCTTGTTGTATACAATTAATATATTTTGCTGAAAATTCGATTGGTTTTTGGTTGACAACAATTTTTTAACTGAAAATTTAAGCGTGTCATTTTTTGTTGAAAATAAATTTTTCAAGTCAAAAATTGATTTATTTTTATGTTGAAAATTAAACTATTTTGTTGAATATTGTTTATTTTTTGGCTTGAAGGTGCATCTATTTTGGTTAAAAATTATTCTTGCAGTTGTTGAAAATTCAACTACTTTGTTGAAAATTCGATTGTTTTTTTAATGGAAATTAAATTTTTGAACTGAAAATTTAACTATATCATTTTCGGTTGAATTTTTTTTTCATTTGAAAATTTAAGAATTCTGTTAAAAATTTTGTATTTTTTTGCAGCCTGGAAATTGTCCTTTCTCAGTCATGGATTAATTTTTTTTGAAGAAAATTATTCTTCTTGTTTAAAAATTCATCTATTTCAATAAAAAATGCATTTCTTTGGTTGAAAAGGCATCTATTTTGCAGAACCTCTTGTCTTTTTGTTCAAAATTATTATTTTAGATAAGGATTAAACATTTCATTTTCATTCAATTTTGCTAAAAATTACTTTTTTGTTGTTGTTTCAAAATTCATTTTAAAAGTTTCGAATTTCTGTTTCCGGTAGAAAATTATTGGTTTGAAAATGTAATTAAGTGTTCGATTTTTGGTTCGAAATTAATCTTTTCACTTGAAAATTAATTTCTTTCATTGAAAATTGAACTGTTTTGTTGAAAATGTAACTAGTCCATTCTTGGTTGCATACTCATTGTTTTACCTTAAAATTCTTCTCTAAAGTTGAAAATCGAACAATTTAGTTGAAAAGTTTTTTCTTCTTGAAAAATTATCTTTTAAAATTTGATTCTTTCAACTGCAAACTTAAGTATAAACAAAAATTTTCAGTTAAGGAATGTATTTTTTTAAGTTTTTTTTTAGATTGAATATTTAACTATTTTGTCGCGAATTCGTTCTTTATATGTTCAAAATTAATTTTTCACTAAAAATATGACTATGATATGTAGCAGAAAATTTAAAAAAATGTAGGCCCTGAAATTTTATCTCCTATGCATATATTTAAATACAGTAAATGAGATTTTCCTCTTCGCAATAAATCTAATGATTCTAAGGTCATTCGGGATTTTAAAAACGGAATAAATTTGGAGAGCAGCTAGATCGTAATTCGTGGTGAGGGCCGAAAAATCTCGCGTTCTGGAAGACTGGGCTATAGAGCAGAGATATGAGGATGGAAGGAAAGGAAAGAGATTGGGAAGTTACAAGAAAGGCATTTAAGGTAGGCGCTAGGGGTAGACTGAAGTATCCTTGGATGTGTGAGAGAAGATGCGCAAAAGGATAGATAAAGTACTAGAGCGGGAAAGAGGGTATGAAAGTTTGCGGAAAAGCTAAGAGAGGGAAAGGGAAGAGAGTTAGCGAAAAAGTGATGGTGACAGAAGAGAGGAGTGGAAGGCCGATGAAATTAACGAGATAGAAAGATGGAAGGAGTTCTCCACTGCTAGATATATAGGAGAGGGGATTGAAGTAAACGATGAAGAATGGGAGAAAAGATACATGGAAAGACAATTCATAGAAAGATCGGTGAAGATTGAGGAATCCTAATACAATACATAGTATGAGATGATAAAATAGGAGGGAGCACCAACGTATTTAGAAAAAGGATAGTGAGAGAGAAGATGGACCATAGTAGCAAGATTTTGATTGGGAAACGAGAAAAGAGAAGGGATATGTTGAGAAAAGAAAGAGAACAGAATATGCAGAAACTGTGAATGGGAAGAGAAAACATGGGAGCATGCATGGAAAGGATGTAGTAGAGGAATAGAAGATAAAGGAAGCTGAAAAGTGAATGTGGTAAAGGTTTCAGGGGAGGATGAATTGGGTGAGGAGTGGATGAAAGAATTGGAGGGGACTGCAGGAGTGCACGAGAGGGAATGAAAGAGTGAATGTGAAAAATGGCATCGCAAAAAATTTGCGATGAGGTTTGTACCGACTTAACTATAACCTTGCTTTCAAATAAATAATAATCCATCAAAAAATACAATTATTCTCGGTTTAAATGTTTGTGTAATTTGCCGAATTGTTGCAAGCAGAAAGTTTATCGATTTAATTCCAAGTATTAAATTCACTCTGCTTCAGTTTGTAACTAAAGTTTTTCATTTGATTAAAAACCAGAGGTCCTTCATTTTACACAAGCTTCACATTTCCATTATTTCACATAATAAAATTCGCACAATTTCACGCAACTCTCCAATTTCCACGATTTGAAATAACGTTAAAATTTATCCAATTCAACACAAATTGAATATCTCCGTTATAACAATTTTCAAAAACGAAATTCTCGAACAGATTTAAAATCATGATTGAATTAAATTTTAAAGAAAATTTATAAAGATTTTAAAATATTTTCCAATATCGGTAAAATTTCAGAAAATTAATAAAATATTTTCAATTTTCTTTAAAACTTCTATATGTTTGGAATATATTTTAAATTGACTGGAATTTTTCCTCAAATTTTGTCAAAACCTGTTAAAGAAAAGAATTTTTTTAGTATCTAGACTCTTCTTCGACAATTGGGAGTTTTCGAAAATGTTTTAAAATCCCCTCAAGAAGCTTAGAAAAACGATGTTTATGTAACATTTAAAACAAACTAATAATAGTTTCCTTATTTTTATACGAGGATTGAAGGCCGTATAACACGAATTCCTAATTGCAAGCGAGCTTCGTTTGGCATAATTTTAATTCGGTTTACAGTTCCTAAATCGTAATGTAAGTTTTTAAAAAGTCTTAGAAAATGAACACATAGTTCATATATTTTATTTTATAATTTCATATAAATATAATTCTGCTAAGATGCTTCAGAAAATTCTAAAAGATTTTTTAAGATTTTAGATGTGTCCAATCATAGTTGTCACAGAAAAATTAATTTTCAACAGAATAGTTGAATTTAAAAAAAAAGACGATTTTTCAACAATGATGTGATATTTAATTGATATAACAAACATAAAGAAGGTTTATTTGAAGCAAGAAATGGTTACATTCATCTAAAAACTATAAAATTTCAAAAAAATTATTTAATTAATAGTTAATAGTCGACATTTCCACAAAAAAAGATTCTTATTTTAAATCAAAAATAGTTTAATTCATCTTCAGCTTTAAAATCTGGGATTTTTCTTCAAGTTTGGCAATGTTTAATTTAATATTCATTTTTAACATAACAAATCATTCGAAATTTTCCGACCATTGTTAAAAAAATTACATGTTCTCTTGAACCGTATCAAAATCCTTAAGGGGCTAGTCTAGTTTCTCGG
Source organism: Andricus quercusramuli (assembly GCA_932178445.1). Taxonomy (NCBI): domain Eukaryota; kingdom Metazoa; phylum Arthropoda; class Insecta; order Hymenoptera; family Cynipidae; genus Andricus; species Andricus quercusramuli. The sequence continues at coordinate 229,267 of CAKNXH010063111.1, forward strand.
GCGGAAAATGGAGGTGATTTTTCGGGACTCATAAAAAAAACCATGCGGTGAAATATTTCACAATTTCGAGGATATATTCAGATACTATTGACAAGTTAATAAACAAAATTTCATGAAAAAATATCGACTGCAAGCTGAGTTATATACTCCGATATCGAGTCATCCAAAAATGAAGTTGTAAATCGGCTGCCGTTGTAGAGGTCTTCAGAATGCCAGTATATTTTTCACGTTAAACTAGATGACTTTCCCCGTACCATGAACTAGGATTTCTTGAAAACATTGAAAATTACAAAAATAGCAGCGTTTTGAACAAAAAATTAAAATTTTCACCAAAAAACGCTCAAGAAACGCTCGTTTATGCTCGACAAACTTATATTTTTTGAAATATCGAGAAGATCCTAGTTCATGGTATGTAAAAACATGTTACGAATATTTGTGCAAAATTGCAAGTCGACTCGTTAATTTTTCTTTGAGCTAGAGTTGCAGCCGTTTTTGAAAATGCAGTTTTGAGAAAAACGCTTTTAAAGTTTTGACAACTGATTTTTGGTTATAAAATTTAATTTTGTTTACTCTCATAGCTCTGCTAACTTTTTCTCCGAATAGTATACTATCGAATTAGGCAAAAAAAATCGATTTTCTGAAAGTGAGAAACTAGACTAGCCCCTTAAGATGCTCCTAATTTTTTCTTATGGTTAATGCAGTGAATTATCTTTATTGATAGATAAAAACACTGAAATCAGCCACTAAATCTGGTATTTGCACAGGGTAGCAACAATCAGATTTTCGAGAACAATATATGCGAGCTCTCGTTACTGCAAATTTTTTATAAACGGATTATTACTTTTTTTTTAATTTTTCGTAACATTTCTCGAATCCTGTCCCCTCTCCCATCGTAACAGGACCATAGCAGCTACTCTTGAGCCTTCCCTTCCCCCTAATTTAACAACATTGTATTTAAGGTTTACAGTTTTTACATTTAATAAATAGTGTGAAGAATTGTGATTACACGTGACTTAAACGTACGACTTTAAAATTCTTTGGAATTGTGCGAGTGGGGCCTAATGGAGTTTCTTCGACTAAATCTGGGGTCAATTCGAAAACCGCACCACTTCTCATGTTGATGCCCATCCGTCTGTCATCGCGTGCAAAAATTCCACGAAGAACTGTATTAGTTTCCATTATTGCAACAACGTCATCAGTAGACGTTGTTAAAACCTTTCTTTCTTCGGTTGGCATAGGCCTAAATGTGCATCGTCCTCTCGCATGCAAATAAATTTGTTTATCGGCAGGAAAAGTATATTTATGGATTTTGAATTGCCGGAGCGGATTAGCGTTGGGAATCAGCCGAAGAAATTTAATTTCTTTGATGTCAAATCCAAGTATTCGTAAAGAACGATGCCTGACAGGAGACCTGGACCTGACACGAAGAAGTTCATCTGCAAGAGAAAGAGCTCTTTCAGGAGAATGAAGTCTGGCGGAAGGAGATTTGGGCCTGGCAGGAGGAGATCTGGACCTGACAGGCAGATGAGGCTCAGCAGGAGGAACAAAACTTTCAGGAGAGCAACGTCTTTCTGGAGAAGAGGAAGTTCCTAAACGAGGAACGCCAGGAATGGGAGCGCCATTAGGTAAACACTCAAATTGTGAACTTAAATCTGCAACAAGAAAAAGAGGATTACATTCCGCTTAAAGTGGTCAATCGTTTATTGGTATTTCATGAACCACTGGTGGTAATATTGTGAGGCTTTGAAGGCATTAAGAGATATTTGACCTAGGAAACTGCTCACAAAGAAACAACAAGCATTTTTACCGAATCGAATAAGAGGCGAGGTGGATTGGTTATGAGACGAATTTGAATTGAATTGAACATAATCCCTCAATCCATACTCGTATTTACTTTTTTATTTATTTTTCTTTTTTGTTAAGAAGCCTGTCCGTGGTAACCGCTGAAGAAGCCGCACATTGTAACCGATCCTGTGGCCACCACAAACCTTAATTGCGACCCTAGTCACCCGTTTGCCAACTTTGGCATGTAGAAGTTCTGCGCTTGTGCCAGCTATGCCTGAGAGAAACACGGTGCGGCTTATTATTGCCATGATAATGAGTTGTCGCGTCGTGTTCCTCTTAAGCGTACTAGCGTAAGCGACGTGCCAAAGTTGGGATCACTGCCCAGATCGCCGGTCTCATCCCACACCATGAGGCACTCTCCGAGACCGCCGGTCTCATCTCACCTCAAGAGGTACTCTTGGAGACTTACGGTATCGTCTTACCTCCTTCTGACCAGGGTGTTCCTTGGTGGTCGGGGTCTTTTCACACTCAATCAATTCCAACATGCAATTCCGCAATAACCTCAAAAACAAGAACGTCGACGTAATCTTTGGCAACACTAGACCGCCGCGCGATCACAACACCCCCGTCGTCCACCCCACGACCACCAAGCTCCCGTCGCCCACCGCACAACTACGACACGACTGCGCGCTCCGAAGACTTAAAATATATCGGACTCAAAAATACCATCTAATTTTAGACTACACTTTTAGACCCGACCCGGTTACAGTACTAGCAGTAAAACGTTTTCCATTCATTACGAAGTTTCTGTTACAGAGAATTTCTGGTATTTGTTTACAATAATAAGGACCATGCAAGGGTCCGGTTCGGGCTTAGGTAGATGGGTTTGCTCGACGGTAACAAATTTATTCCGAACTAATTCGAAGCTAGTTTTAAATCCTTCAATTATCATCTGAATGATTTAATCTGAAAATAATTTGAAACCAATCCGAACCAAATCCAAAAATTTAGCGATAATCAATAACGAGAAAAATATTATTGAAACGTTACAAAAAGTCTAATTGAAAACAATCTTTCAGTTAACGGTAACAATATCCAGGTTCTTTAAACAAAATGTTTTCTGCATTCAAAGGCTTCTTGCTAGTAAAAATTCACGAGAAAAAATAATTTTAAAACACACATTAATGATAATTTTTTGCTTGCTGCCTCTTTTTTCTCGAGTCTTTAGACTTGACAATTTTTCCGCGTGTATTTTTTTAAATGTTAGGTCCTCAAATATAAAAAATTTTGTTTAAGTCAAATTTTACATGAATCCTTGCTAAAAAGTTGTGCAATTTAAGTCGTAGCTGTTCAAACTTATAGTTAAATATATTTCTCTCGCTGTACATGTGTATAGAAATTATTCTTTTATATATTCATATATATATATATAAATATATATATATATATATTTATGTATTTATATATATTATATATTTCATTACAAAAATTATGAACCGAAAATAAAATCGACAATTTCTGAACTGCTCTTGTTAGGCATTTAGCTTTGGGAGCGTTTACATATTACGTAACATTATTTTTGATTTTTTTAACCCCCCACCTCCATGTAACAATTCATCAATTTGAATCTGTTCTTCAATACTATAAAGAATACAAAATAATATTAATAATAATGTAACATAAAAGTTTCGAATAAATCTTCATTTGTCAAAAGTTCCTACACACTTAAATTTGAGTTGAAATTGAGTTATCTGAGAATTGAGAAGAAGAAAATAAGTATCATCACTTTGCTTTTAAATTTATATAAATATACATTTTATAGGATTTTTGAGAAGATGAAAAAAAAAAATTTCGAATATTTTGGATGTGTCGAGAAAGAATATAGAAGATTTAAAGAAATTTTTTTTATTCTATAGGATTTTACAAAATATTAGGAAAAATTCTAGTCTTTTTAAAAGATGTTTAGGACTTTCAGAAGTTTTGAAGAAATCAAGAAATATTTAATGAATGTTCGCTTATGTTTTCAAGTTTTCAAATATTCCTAATCTATATAAAACGTTGTAAATTCCTAAAAATATTTCCAACTGACTTGAGTTTTTCTCGAAATTTTGAAAAATCATTCAAAATGTAAAACATTTCCTCATGATCTTTTAAATTTTCCCAGGAATTTTAAGAAAACTTGTTCATTCGCTTGAAACCTTTCGAAATTCTTTCAAAGCTTCTGAAGTTTATTTTTGGAATCTTTTTAAAAACTCAGGTTCCTGAAAATCTTTCAACGTTCGAAATTCTTTTCAAACCTCTTCTATTCTATGAAATATTTTTCGAATTTACTTGATTTTTTTCTCGATTTTTTTATTCTTACCAAATTGAAACATTTTGCTCTAAAATCTTTCACACTCTTCTTCGAAATTTTATGAAATCGTTTGATGTGTTGAAGAACCTTTTCAATATTCTCTTAAAGTTCATTTTTGAAAATGGAAAATAGTTTCAAATAATCTGTTCAAATTAATTTTTCGGAATAAGAAATTATTTTGATTCTTTCTAGGAATCTAATTTTTTTCATTTTTGTGAAACCTCCCAATATTCTCAAAAAATCTGTATAAGTTTTAATTAATTTGTATAGAATTCAGGATATATCGCACATATTTTGATTCACACTTAGCTTCAAAAATAAACTTGAGGATATAGATATGTATATTAAATTATTATATTCACCAATAGAGTTGAGGATAGCCACTAATGGTAAGGCGAGAGTATGAGCAATCCTCATATTTTCTAAATACAGAAAAAATTATTAAGGTATTGATGATGAATTTGTTTAATGATGCAACGAATGAATATTCTAGTCCTTCGTTGGAATATATACTCGACGCTACCTCAGAAATTTTAGGCGTCAAGCGAATTTTATTCTGACATTATCAGTAAATCTATATATAGATTTTATATTCATACGCTATCATCTACAATTCAAGGATGAAAAGCTTTGCAAAAATGAAACTGGAAATATTAGAAATAATACATAACTACATTTTATAGGATCAAAGACGGTAATGTATATATCGTGTTTCTGTCGTTTTATAACAGAGTTGAATTTTCTACTGAAACAAATTAATTGTCAACAAAGTAGAATAATTTTTTACCCAATAATTGAATTTCCATGTCATGAAGGGAAAATTTTCTACCAAAAATGAAATAGATACATTTTTAGATAAAAGTTAATTTTGTAACAAAAGAACGAACATCTAATAGAATAGTTGAATTCTGAAATGAATAATCTCATTTTCCACCAAACAGTTTAATCTTCTGCCAAAGTAGTTTCATTTTCAACCCAAAATATGCATTTTCAATAAAAAAGTTATTCGTGAATCAAACAGTTTGAGTTTCTATCAAATTGTTGAAGTTTCACTAATTCTGTATGAAAAATTAAATATTCGATATTTAAACTGAAAATGATTTAAATTTGAATAACAAAAATTGAATTCATCCGAAAAAGATGAATTTTTCAACAAAATAGTTGAATCGTCAGCCAGAACGGAATGTAGTAGATAATTACTAAATGAGAATAATAATGAATATCAGGAGGTTCTAGAAAATACAAAATTTTGGTCTAAATAGCTTCAGACTACGACTTCGGCTATTTCTCAACTCTTTTTATTTTGGTACAGACACTTAAGAAATAAATTTAGCATAAATTGAAATTAGAAAAACTGAATATTATAATGAAGGGCAATTCTGAAAAATGAAAAATTATGCCCAATAGCTTCTCAAAATACAAAAACATAGGGCAAATAATAATTCGGAAATATAACATCAGTGAATATGTATCTTCTACGATTCAAGAGATATTTTTCAATTATGAATATAAGGTTTAAATTGATCGCTGCTTTCGGTCTGTAAGATAATCAATTTTTTGAGACCTATACCGGCTTTTTAATTTTTTAAATTGAATTTTATTTGGTTCCGACATGTTTCAACTAGGCATCAAGTCTTTATCAAGTCAATATAAACTTGCATAAAAAATGAAAAGTCACTGAAGATTATTGGAGACTTATTTGTTGAAGCATAATGCATTCAAATCGAAATTGTCGAAACCATGGTTCTAATTAAAAAATAATTATTGATGTAATTGAAAAAGAAACTAAAGATAAAACTTTTATAAGGATAACCTAAAAAATTATGATCTCGTAGGAAAGTTTGGGCTCTGACTCGAGGAACTCATCTGACCCACCGCCAAAGGGGGACGGCTCACCAGCTGCCATCTCACCAGAAGCGGTGGAGATGACTAACACTGACGAGAACAACCGAATTGCATCGGGTTAAAGAACAGATGACTGGGCTCTCTGCAAAGAAGAAAAACCATATCTGTGTCCAGAAATTTAAAGCATACACAGCGCGACTTTTCAACAGCAGACAAGGTTTCTCACAAGAGGTCCTCTATAACGCAACATCATCTGGAGTAACACCTCCTGCTCGGCCTATGGGCAAGAGGAGGAAGGACTTAAAAGACACTCCCCTGAACAGGGAGTTGGAAAGGCCGAAGTCTCTGGAAACCCTGTGTTTCCAGAAGGTGAGGCTCTGGCCTGATCTTCACGAAGGTAGCGAACAACGTTCTGGTGTGAGTTGTTCTCGCATCGGGTTATCCTGATGGCTATCTTACTACAAAGGAGCTGGACAGGCTGAGGAAGGAAATCTCTAATGATACATCATTACTTCGTGAAGGACGGACTTTCACACTCGACGTCTTGATCAGATCGGGAACCATCATAGTGCAGGCTGCGGTCATTTGTTTACGGGACTGGTAGGTAGAGAAGACACCATTGTTCAGACTTAAGGAGGCACTAAACCTGACGATCCAGGAGACTCAGTGTCTCCAAAGGTATCGTAATTTCACTATACTGATTACCGGTACCCCCGCAAATCCGAGGTCGTTCTGAGGCGCCTATACGTACTGAGCCTCACTCTACAGACCGATTCTTGGCGGGTATACTCCAATAGACACCGCGTGGATCCATAAGCGTCCGAGAAGCTACTGAAGACGCCCCAAATTAGCCTATCTTTGGCTGAGACGGAAATCTCAATGACGCAGATAAATTTGTATCACAGCAAAGGCACCTCGATGGTGCAAACAAGCATTACCCTGATGCAAGAACTCTGGTTATGCATGGAAAGGATAAGTGGCTTAGGAGGGTGTGGCTCCGTATATAAAGGGTCACGCGAAAAAGCATGAGGACCATGCATAGCCATCAAGGGTATGGATGCGATTTTGGTTCCAAAGATTTGCTCCAGCGACCTCACTGTCATTGGCGTGAGACTTTGGAGCTGAAGCGGTGAAAGATTGGAGGTGTTTATCGCCTTGGCTTAGTTCCTGGGCGAGGCGGAGCAGCCGTACCTCCTAAAGAGACCGAGGCTCTAATTCAGTACTGCCAGTAGGATAAGATTCTTCTGCTCTTGGGTTGTGACGCAAACTCCCACCATATAGTGTGGGGGAGCACAAACATCAACGACAGAGGAAGAGATTCAATTGAATACCTAGCGGCTACTGATCAAGGGATCATTAATTGTGGTGATACTCCTACATTCCAGATTAAAAAAGAAGAGTGAGGTTCTTGATTCAACTCTGTGTTCAGCAAACTGAGGAGAGAGATAATGTGCTGGAGTCTTTGATGAGAATTCTCGCTCGTACCACAAATATGCCTTGTTACCACTAGGGTAATAGGCGGTTACAAAGATCAGAAACCTCAGGAACACTCTTTGGGACTCATACAAAGAGAAACTCATAGGCAAGCTCGTGAAATTTTCCACAAGCTATGGTACCGTAAATAAATTAGAGCAGCAACGTACAAATTACAATGAGGCTCCAAAAATCATAGCAAAAACTCCGGAAATTTGCTTTGAGCTCATAAGGCTTCATGATGGCGACTTTGGCGAAGACGAAGATGAAACACTGAATCACCTGTTGATATGAAGAAGGTGCTCTTACAAACGAGCATGAATTTCACGGTCACCCATTGGAAAATTTGAATTCATTTCCCGTTGAATTCTACAGATTTGAAATTTTCGTTGGTGCGAATTCGCACCAGTGTGTCTTCTACTGGTTGAAATTAACATTGGGTTTCAAATGCAAAAGCTCGTTTTTCGACAAAATTGAAAAAAAGTACTTATTATTACATTTTTGTAAATTAAAGTTCGGTCACCTCTTAGAGAATGTTTAAAGAATAATTCCTATACTTATATTTATATTTTAACCCTCTCAATCCCTTTTTATTGTGCCCGGAAAATACCCCAAAAAATTGCAGTATAGCAGTTTTATATAAAATTAATACTAAAGACGGTATTTTTTGACATTTTTTCAACAAGAATCATTTTTATTCGATGAACGATAAGTTTCCAAGTATTTAGTACACAATTTTTGAGTAGCCTAAACAATAAACATTTGTTCAAAGAATTTTTTTGCCTGTCAAACGCGAAAAGTTATTATTTTCCGGGATTGATGATACATTTGATAAATTTACAGAATAAATAATATTTCTTTTTCGACATATTTAGTAATCATTTATATAATTTTCATATGCTTAAAGAATTGTTTTTCTTTTAATCGGGAAAATTAATTATTTGAAGGAAATAATTACACAACTTAAGGAATATTGAAAGCAATATTTTCTAACGATATTTGGACGTTATTTTAACAATTTGTATTTGTTGAAGCAACTTTTTTCTGTGCGCATTTTCAGCAGTTTCTGCTTTCTGGAATTGATAACGCATTTAATGAATGCTGAAAGTCATATTTTGTGTGCAAGATAGTCTGAAATTATTTAAATAATTAATCATCATTCACTGGCTCCTTTTAATAGGAGAAGTGGAGAAAATTCTAGTTTCTGTGTATTTCGTGCATTATGTAGCTCATCGTTTAGAATTATCTTATGTCAGAACTTATAACCAATGCAAAATAATTTTTTTGAACAATTTTTTAGTGACGTTATTGATGGTTATTTTTTTTTAAACCGCTTTAAATCTTTCCTATGAAAAGAAGTCAATGGTATTAATTATTTAAATCATCACAAATTTTCTGTGACAAAAACTATCACTCTCAACATTCTTTATCGCCGAAATTAACTTCAGAAAATAATAACTTTTCACAATTTGCAGAATGAAGAAATTGTTGAAACAAATGAAAATTGTTCGAGGAATTGCCAAATTTTTCGAACAAAGAAAAATTGCTTTTAACATTCGGTAATTGGGTAATTAATTCCAGCAAAATAATAACCTTTTGCGATTCACTGAATAAAGATTATTCAAATAATTACCAAATATGTTAAACAAGAACCTCTATCCTTTGAATTCATCCACTCTGTCATTTATTCTAAATATAATAACTTTTTACGATTCACAGGCAACAAAAATGGTTTGAACAAATAATAATCGTTCAAACAATTCAAAATTAGTTAACAGATACTTACCTTCAAGGCATAACTAATATTGTCGTTTATATTACCCCTTTAGGAATAATTAATGTAAAATATGTTTTATGTAGGAAAAGATTCACACTTAATATTTTTGTATAGAATATGCCTGTTTTGAATATTTTCACTCCGCATATTTGCCATGTAGCAGCAGCAACATTGCAAGTGAAACTAAAGTCATTTCATTTTGTTTAGGATTTACTTTGTGTAAAAAGTATTCCATTCAATGTTTCACATATGTTGTGTAGAATATATTTTGTGTAGGAAAAATATTGGACATAATATTTTTGTGTACAATGTTTTGAGAATATCTTCATAATAAAATTTGACTACATAATTCTGTGTAGAATATACATATACTGTGTCGAAAATATTTTGTGTATGATATATATTTGTACGGAATAATTTTTTGTACAATACTTCAAGAATATTTCCAGGATATAATACATCATTACTATTCATTTCTGTGTAGGATATATTCTGCGTAGAAAATATTTTGTGAAGGAAAAATTTAACAGTATTGAACAATAATATATTCTGTGTGGGGAATATTTTGTGTAAGAAAAAAATAACAGTATTAAACAATATTAGATTCTGTGTAGGAAATATGCTTTGTATGAAAAATGTTGTGTAGGAAAAATATAACAGTATTAAATTCTGCGCAGGAAATATTTTGCCCAGAAAATATTTTGTGTAGAAGAAATATGATCAGTAAACGTTGTGTACAATATATTTTGTGTACAATATATTTCACTAGGAACGGGTGTTACTCGGGAGGAAATGGGAGGGGAGTTAGAAAAAAAATGTTCAAAAGAGGTAGAAGAAAGTAGAGAGAGGGGATTGAGAAATCAAAATATAGTAAATAATAGAAGACGATAAAAAAGGGTAGCACCAATTTATTTATAGATGTGTAAGAGAGAGAGAGAGAGAGAGAGAGAGAGAGAGAGAGAGAAAGGGAGGGGTGGGCAAGAATAGCAGGATTCAGATTATGAAACGAGATAAGGGAAGGGATGTATTGGGAATAGAAAGACAACAGAAAGTACAGAATTTGTGAATAAGAAGAGGAAACATGTGCGAATTAATGGGAAGGATGTAGGAGAGGAATTGAAGATGAACGAAGATGGCATCAGAATGTGGTAAATATTTCAGGGAAGGATGAATTGGGTGCGGAGTGGATAAAGGAATTCAAGGGGGATGTATTAACGTATGAGCAAGAATGACAGAGGGAATGTAAAAAATGGCAAGGGCGAGGTAGAAGAGAAGTGAAAAAAGAGTAAACGGAAGTCGCTTTGAAGTGTGAAGATTTGTAAGTGATGGTTATGTAATAGTATGCGTAGATTAAGATACTCGCTTACTCATTCACCCGTGGGTCCAAAATTGGGGTAACTTAAACGTGATGAATAATATCGCGCTTTGTCGTAAAAAGGAAAAAATGATCTGTACTCAATTTAACGTATTTTAGATATTTTTTCAATTTCCAGGGAGATTGGAATTCTGAAGTTTTATATTCTCCACGGTTAGAATAGTGCTCTGTCTCAAAGAACTCTATAATAAAATTTTAACATTTGGATTGTGACAGGAAATCACTCCAGTCGAATGAATTAAGTTAAAATATCAGCAAATGACACATCCGCAGACATCAAGATGAGAATTTCCATCTTGAAGTCCATTTAGGTCTTTACGGTTGATTTTTAAATTCGAATTTGTCGTCAGTATGTCAGGTTCCTGAATAACTTGTAGTTTGATTAATGCTCAAAGGGTCTTGGGGCCCAGACGAGAGCCATGCGCGGCAATTCAGAATACTTGATCACGACTATCACCTACCTTTGCTATCACGAGGCAAGCGAAAGCGCGTCACTTTCCCCGATGCGATATCGAGGGACAGATGTCGAAATCCGTCGGAAGTCAGTTCCCGAAAATTTGTCGAAATTTTAATCACCGTTGTGGGTTGACTTTGTCAAAAACATGATATACTTAAGGACAGTTATATCGTATATTGTTATCGTATTATTTTGGCAATCGACTAAGGAAACCTAAGTTGGATATTGTTATCACATTATTTTGAAAATCGACTGAGAGGTTGTAAGTAACAATTATATCGAATTTGAAGTATTTCTGAAATATGGCTATAGTTTCTCGTTGAATTTATTGCTGAGTTTACCCAGTGAACCTGTCTTAATGAATGTAGTCTCGACTTTCCTATGCTTTTGCTTTTATAACTTTCCTCGCGGGTTGGGATTCAACCAGCAGGCGTCCAACAAAATTCTTAAAATTTTAATCTTCAAACGAGCCTCGGCAGCTCTAACCCAGGCCGCGTCAAGTAAGGGACGAATTGTGGGGAAAAGGTTATTAAAATTTTGCTTATTTAATTTTGAAACTAATCTCAGAATTTTATCCTGTCTCAGAATCGAGTGTATAAATTATCAAGATAGCCTCTTCCCTTTCTGAAGCCAGACTGACAATTTTCTCGTGCAAAACAATTCACCTCAAAAACTTCCACCTCACCTTATGTTTGAACATTACAGACTGATGTGGTCTCTATTCAAATGATGAAGTTACAACATTGAAGGCATGAACCTGAAAATCTGCAAAAAGTTTATAGAATAAAGAGTAAAAGATAGCATTTCTTTTTCTCGTCGCTGGTGGAAAATATGTACGAGATTTCAAATATGAAATATTTCCGTCGCTAAGGCAAAGAGGATCAGAAGCTTTGTGTTGCTGCTCTCTGGCGTCGGAATGTCCTTAAAAGAATCTATTTGTCCTCAGCGACGTGAAATAACCGAGTATGCACTTTTAAATGGATGTTAAACGCTGCTAATGCTATGGCACGTATTTTTTTCCTTGGATAAAGAGAAGCGTGGCACGAGTACAATTAAATTTCAGCTTAAAAGATTACATTCGCGCGTTGAAAGCTGTGACCCGAGTTACGACGAAATCATCCTAATCGTCTACTCCAGAGCTGCCCAACTACTTTCTCGGGAGTTAATTTTCTTCTCTGAAAAGAAGCGCCAGAAAACCTCGGTTCTTAAATTCAATTTCGAGAGTGTTTTTTTATGATAAATTATAATTTTGTGTAAGCTGTTACGGTATCATTAATTGTGAAGATTAAGTTGTAGGTAAGATTTTTTATTCTCACAAAAAACATCTATGATTGCAAAAACTTGGTCAAGAACAACTTCAACCGTACAATTAAATGAAGTTGTGAAATCAAAGTAAAACGGGTAAGATGAGAAAGTGATTATAATCATTAATTGGTTATGAGTATTGGGAAATAAATTTGGAAAATGCTATGAAATTTAAATCTGTGAAAACAATTTGACAAATTATTTATAAACAAATTTTATATATTATAATAACTTAGCGGTAAGAAGAGTAATTCGCTTCTCCAAGTATAACTGAAATTTATTAAGTATCATCTCTTTTAGTGTATCATGTTTTCTATAATTGAAGGGGTGGAAGTTGAACAGTTTCTAATCCAATTAACCTAATTTTACAGGAGTGGCCAACATTTTTTTGAGAGGAGCAATTTACAACCAATTATGTAAATTATTTCTTATGTAGGTGAATGGATCAGTTGAATAACTGGCATTTTTAATAAAAATAGTACATAAATCATCAAGCAAATCACTTGAAATACTCTTTCTTTGTTTCAAAACCCAATAACACTAGTTAGCAGAAAAAAGGCACATTTGCAGTAACTCATTCTGATAATGTATCCAATTGTTAAATACTTGCCCAAATCCTACAATGACCATGGAATTGTGAAAAGGAAACATTTTAGTATAATTTATTTATTACGTTTGAATTTTTTGAAACTTTGAAATATTTGAATAGGTTTAACTACTAAATTACAGGGTAAAAAATTCAAAACCCCAATTTTTCACAAAAATAGGTGAAAGGTGGGGAAGTATGATTTTTAAAGAAAACTGATTTTTTTTCGAAAAATAGACTCAGCACCGTTCACCTTTTTGTGCTTTGATTATATGTATATCTTTTAGTGCAATATGATTTATTGTAAGTTTTATAAACGAATGTTGTTTCATATATTCAATCCCGCCAAGTTGTTATAATTTGAAAAATTTATTAATAAATAATTTTCGAAACTATCTTCTTAAATTTAAATTCTAAACGAACATAATACAGCACTCGTAAATATTTGATTTCAACTAATTTAATTCAATTTTATTATTATTAATTAATTTTGTTGGTATATTTGAAATTTTTTTACAAAAACATGCTAGTAATAACTTTACGATGTTACTAGGGTAAAATTATTGATTTAAAATAAACAATTTTGATTCTCATTAGAAGTTTAAGTTAACAATTGGTCACCATTCGTGTTTTTCACAGAGACAATAATTTTTCACGCATTAGCACTATTTTAAATAGATCGTTCATTACTGAAGATGTTTTAAAGAACTTTCAAAAAAGTGTTTTGAAACAGTTTTTTATTTTCATAAATGCACATTTTAATAAACATTAAATTCATTGACTTATCTTAGAATAAACTTTTCCAGCCAGGTAATTTCATAATATTATTCGTAGGATGTTTTCATAAAAAAAAATCTATACGAACATAAGAATGACGCAGTTGTTTATGAAATTCATTTTTGGCAACAAAATTATTGCTTGAACAATTTATTCTATTATCTTTGTGTTTTTGTTCATCGAGTACTATTGATTCCTGGTGCACTTTACTTGTTTACACGAACACCAAAAATAGCATATTTAAAAATCATATTTTTCTGGCGGAATTCGCAAATTCATCGGAATTCGATGCGTACTTTTGTGCAAAGCAATTAAAAAAGGAACTTCTTATTACATGGTTCCTTACGTATCCCTGAACCCTCTTGTATCCCTTGGGACATCTTATATCCCACAGAATCTCCCCACCACCCTATCCAACGGGACAACTTATACCCATCGGGACCTCCATCCCAAAAGACACCACACTATCCTACAGGGCTCCCCCTTTCCCTCATAACCCCCCTTACCAATCAGGATCACCCTCATTCGACGAGGCTAAGGTTTGTTATTGTCCATTGCTAGGTGATGTTATTAGCCTTTGCTAACAATTGTTATTGACAGTTTCAACGGAGTTGTATCAGTATTTTGTAAGTATTTTTATCGACCATCGCAAATGTTTTTTATCAAATCTTGCTAGGGAATGTTATTGACCGTTTCTAAGAGTTCTTATTTACCGCTTCTAGGGGTTTTAATTAGTCCTCAGTAAGGGTTGTGATTGATAGCTGCTAGACTGTATTGATCGCTGGTAAGTTAAGTTATTAGCCGTTGCTAGGAGATGTTATTGCCAGATTCTAAGGGTTTTTTGTTTGTTGTTAGGATATGCTATTCTAAGGTTCGATATTGTTTGATGCTAGAGGATGTTATTAGCCTATGGAAGAATTGTTATCGACCTTTTCGAGGGAGTTATATTGATCTTTGCTGAATGTCAGTACTAACCGTTGCTAATGCCTGCTATTGTTCGATTCTACGGAATTTTATCAATCTTCTCTAAGAAGCTGTTGACCCTAGAAATGGAGTTGTATTGATTGTTGATAAGGGGTGTTATTTTCCATTACTAGAGGATGTTAGTGGTAATTGCTAGGGGACGTTATCAACCGCTGCTAGGAAATGTTATTGAACGACGCTGAAGGTTGTTATTCATCGTTACTACGGCTTGTTATTGTCTGTTTCTAAAGTGTTGTATGAATCGTTGCTGATGGCGATGTATGTCTACTAATAAGCGATGCTTTATCTCTTGTTAAGAATTGTTATTGAACGTTTCTAGGGGGTTGTATTCATTGTTGATAAGGGTTGTTATAAATTGCTGCTAAGGGTTGTTATTGATCATTTATAGGGGACGTTATTAAACTTTCATAAAGATTGTTATTTTTCGCTGCTAGATTGTTTCATTGATCGTTCGTGAGGGTTGTTATCGATTGTCGCTCAGAATCGTTATTATCCGTTGCTAAAGGATGTTAAGAGCCGTTTCTAAGGTTTGATATTTACCATTGCCAGGAAGTTGTACTCACCGCAGTTAAGGGTTATCAGTAGCCGTTGCTAAGGTTTGCTACTAACCGCTGCTAGAGAATGTTAGTGGCCGCCGTTGAGGTTTCTTATTATCCATCACTAGGGGATGTTATCGACAGTTAACAAGAGTTTTTACAAATTATGGCTGAGATTTGTTATTGCCCATTCGTAGGAAAATGTATTGACCGTCGGTAAGAATTGTTATTGTCCGTTGCTGACCGTGGTCAGAGAATATTTGTGGCTGCGGCTAAGGTTCGGTATTAACCGTTGCTAGGGGACGTCATTGACCGTTGATAAGAGTTGTTATTAACCGTTTCTAAGGGTTCTCGTTGTCCCTTGCCGGGGAGATGTATTAATCATTGCGAAGCATTTGTTATTGTCTATTGCTGGATGGTATTATTACCCGTTTCTAACGGTCTGTTATTTATCATTTCGAAAAAGTTGTATTGATCGTAGCTAAGAGTTGTTATTGACCATTGCTAAGGTCTGCTACTGACCATTGCTAGATCATTTTGGAAGCCGTTTTTAAAGTTTTTTAATTACCGTTGCCAATACTTGTTATTGCCCATTTGTAGGGAGATTCATTAATCGTTGCTAATGATTGTCATTGTCCGTCGCTGCAGGATATTATTTGCCACTTCTAAGTGTTGTTATTTAACATTGCAACAGAGTTGTCTTGATCGTAGCTAAGGGTGGTTCTTGACCGTGGCTCAGGTATGTTATTACACGTTTCTGTGGGATGTAATTGACCATTTCTAAGGTATGTTATTGACCATTGCTAGGGGAAGTTGCAGACAACTTCCAAAAGATCTCATTGACAGCTGCTAAGGGAAGTGAGAGGTAAGCAAATTGATTAACTGTCTACATCTTTTCTCCATATAAGCGTTCTTGATAAATGTGTTCTATTTTAATCCAATTTTAGAGCAATGAAAGTTTGAGTACGTTTCTAAAATTTATTAACACTGTAAGTTCAGTGATAGGAAGTAATATCCAAGATTATTCATCATCCCATTAGATGTGGAGCCTCGGCTTTGTCAAGGCAGAAGCTCACTTTATGGTGGTTATAATGTGTGAGGTACCAGATGCTCTAAAAGCAATGTAGCATAAATATACGCGAAGGGTTCATGGATGCCACGCAGTTTTATGATTTTCATATTGCTAGCTATAAAAAACTGCAGCTAGCGAGAACGTTGCGTGTATATCTTCCCTATACATACTCTCGGCAATACTCCTTTCAGGAATATGTTCGGACAGCTTTATGCTTATCTCTTTCCTGCTTGTCTCATTTCTTGATAAAGATAAACATCTGGTCAATGCGCTTAAATATTTGATAAATGATATTCTGTAACAAGTTGTAAATGCACGAAAACAAATATGGATAAATAAATAATACCTACGTTTGTTTATTTTTCCTAAAGATAAACAAGAATTTGAACGATTATCAAAAAATGGATCAATCCATTTTACTAGGGGAGACCGCCAATTGTAAATTTTAATTTCGGTTTATAATTTTTTCCATGAAAGCTCATGACCTGCGTATTGGTTTCTCAAATCAGATTCGGATTTATAGCCCGAATGCTGCGTCCTTGATTTTCGCTGCATGCACGTTTTTAAAATGTATTTTATATTTATTAGAATGTTTATAAACATAATTTCATATGATGACCTGAAAAATGTACGCAAAGAATAGTCTTCCAATGTATTTTTTCACGGGAAACTGGCTTTTTAACTTGATCGCTTTTATTTGTGAAAAATTCAGTTTCAATAAATGTTATTAATTTTTCTCATATACACAGTTTGACAATGCCTTAATGAATTGGCTAAGTTGTTGTTCAAAGTAAACTGCAAATGTCTTTTTAACGTATTTCGTGATTTGACATCCTATTTTATTCATTTGAACGATTCTTATGAACAAATTCTGTCCATGCTATATATTTTTAAAATTAATAATAACTCTTCATTTTTCAAACAATTCCTATCAACATATGTACTTTTCATTCTCATATTTTTCAACTTGATGGCAAATGTTGATTATTTAAACAATATCTATGTACAAATGCACATTCCGTTTATTTTTCATGAATAATCTTATTCAAGAATATACCATAAATGTGAATTTTTAATTGAAATTTGTTCAAAGAATTACAGTTTTTTCATTTCAAACAATACGACAGCAAAGTCACTGGAAATACATTTTTAGTTGATTTCGTAAAAAATTGCAGGTACACTTAAGAAACATATATAATTAGTTCGGTTAGAAAGATCATTGTTATAAACAAATTATATTCACAAATACTTGAATGAAGAGCTCAACAGTAGACAACAATTATTTGTTGACTAAGAGTGCTGAAGCTTATATAAATAATACTTGTAACAAGTTATCAGAAAATATATGAGCAATTACTATTGTTACAAACATTTTAATAAACAAATAAGAGATTTTCGCATCTTTTCTCAGGTATATATTGTTTTTATCACGAAACTTGTTCCAAATCTAATTCGAATTGATTAATAATCACACACGTTCATAAATAATAAATATTTTGTCTACTAAACGATATTTCAGACAACTGAATGCGAATATTCCATTAGGAAAATGTGTCACTAACTCTTATTTGTCATTCTTATTAAAATTAAATAAATATTCAATTTTACATTTTCGGTGTGGATAGATTTTTTCTCACACGAAAATTGAAAATATATTTTCAATTGAGCAAAGAATCACACACAAACTATTTGTTTAATAATACATTCATAACAATAGGTATTTGTTAATATAATTTGTTTGTAGTAATAATCTTCAATCCTTAATGAACTATTAATGCTCCTCATGTGTACCCGCATTGATTCTAATTCACAGAAACTTTATTCAAGTCTTCCTCGGCGATCCAAAATAATATTCTCAAAAGTCTCATCGTTTCACTTTACTTATGCACTTAATAAAAAAAGATTAAATTAAAGAAAAAATTAGTTTTAGAAGTCATTTTGTCATGCTGACGATCAATTAAAAAAACACTTTTAAATCGGTTAAGAATTGTGAGATCCAGACGATTTTGAACAGTAAATTCCAAATCCAAATCTGTGTCGGACGCCCTTATGCGTCTGGTTATGAACGGCTGCTACTACTGAGTTGAAACGGGATCAGCACTACAGCAGTGAGCAGTGATCCCACGTAGTTTGGGTCAGACACCGCTGCTTCTCCAGCGTCCGCGTTCATAAGACAGGCACAAAAAAAAATAAAAGTGCCATGTTCACTGAACCAAAACACCATGCTTCCATGTTTTTGGGGTGACTGAGTGCGAATCTGTTGTCAGATTTGCTCCGTCATGCCAGGTTTCTGAGAAAATTAGCCTTTTTGGTAATTTCCTAATAATAACATAGGTTACGAATCTGAGGTTCTGAAAACTTCTAGTACAGTTCAGATTAAAGATTGAACCATGTACTTTAAGGTTATCATATTGAAAAATTATTTCCGTTATTTATCTTAAGCGGTGATAGGTTTTTCATAGCCACCTAGTCGCTCACCACTTTTTACCAGTCGAGTGGCGTAGTCAGGCCAGCTCTTTGAGCTGGACTTCTTTTCTTAAATGAAGTCTGTGTAAGGAACACTTTCTTTGTCACTCTTACTCTTTGGGAGAGGAAAGTCTGTTTGACTTGAGTTTTCAGTTACCAAGAAACTACGCTACTAACTAAGGGCTGCAACTTTTCTGTCCTTACAACGAAGATAGCTGCTGCTTTGTAGTTGATTTATTTCTCTGTTCTTTTTCTTACAACAAAAATCCTCTTAGTATTGACGAAATACCGGAAAATTAATGAAATCGAAAGAATAGTGTAATCAAATAATGGCTTTGGAGTTACCTTATTTCTCTCCAGGGCAGATATTTTCAGTACATTTTAAAGAGAACAAATGGCGCCATATGTTTGAATCTGTTTCCACGCGCGCTCACTTTTACGACGTTTTCGTCAATCAAACTTCCGTGAAAGTGATACTTTCAAAACTAAAGTAAAAGAGGAACGTGTACTTTAGTGCCGTTGATAGAAACTTCATTTTCAATCCTTCCATTGGTCATAAACTTTACTACCTTTGGTTTGTTCCAAAAGTCACTGGTGAGTGGAAAGTTTGGATTTGGAGAAACGTTAGTTAACTTATTCTTGTTAGAGGCCGGACTAGCTTTCGAATGAGTTAAAAATTTATTTGGAAATTTGAAAGAATTTAAAACAAAATATAGATTTTAAGAGATTTTAAAATAATTGAGTAATAAATTAGATTTTTTGTTTTTAATGTCCCGGCCCGTTAGGCCTGGCTGGAGAGGACCTAGTGATCTCTTTGAGGTCATCAGTTAGATCAGGACTCACCATTCTCAGCAGGTGCTGATTGCCACGACAAGTGTATGACTGTCACCAAATTTTTCTTTCATTTTTTTTCGCTTTCCAGGAATGCTGGAAAGGGTTACGGTCGTTACGCTCACGGTTCGTTGCAGCTGATTGTTCACACCGAAGGGTCTGATTTTTTTCTACTTGAATTCACAATACATTTTTTCAAACTTGGATTCACCGTGAAGGATTAGAGACGATTCGAAGGTCAAGTTCGACGAAAATTTGTGAAGGCCGGTTTGACCTAGTCTCGTGACTGCCATTGTCAGTTTTTTTTGTCAATGACTGCCTTCTAGAGAGCCCTGAGTTAGATGCACAGATTCAAAGTACTACCTTGGTGTGTTATGTGAGTGTATGTGTGTGTGTATGTTAATTACTCGAAATCGACCAGCGACCACCCAGAACTAGTCCCCTCGACATAGGGCCTCTACGCAAGGAGATCGCAGACTCATTTTCGAGTCTGCTCAAAATCGATTAGTGACACCAACATGGCTCTCAACATAGAGCCCTTTTAATCATTGGATGGTTACCCGCCTATTCTGAGGAGAACTACCGTTCAAGTTTGGTTCCGAACCACCAAAGCCCCGCTAGAGTACAAAGAAAAATTTCCGTTGGTACCGGCTCAGGCATTTAACCTCCGTCCTCCTGCACGGTACACAGTGGGGCCAAATGGAAAAACGATGTTCAAAATAATCTGTAGCTCGCAATTCTTCATCGATTTTCAACTTTTTTTTTTCAAAAAATTCAGCATTAAATTCTTAAGAAACTTGTCGAGGCCGATTTTTCAATTTTTTTAATTTATATAGAACTGCAAACATCGAAAAAAATGTTGATTTACAACATTTTTTTTTTAAATTCTCTGTACAAATTTTTTTTTAGTGGCATCAGGCCTCAGGTTTGATGCGCAAGGGTCAGTGGAAGAAAAAAATTTGTTGTTATTTCAAGTTATTTGTTATAAACAAATATTTGCAACAAATAGCCAGTATGATGGATTATGTTTTTGTGAAGTATATTTATGCATCGAAATCGCTTGTTCTGAGCAACGAGGTGACATGTGATCATGAAAATGTGATGTCCGATATCATTTGTTAACTTTAACAACAAATAATATAAACAAATGCATGATTTGAACAGTTTTAGGCAGAAACAAACCGTATTTTCTTCCGATTGTCCTCGAATCTCATTGCCAGTGATACTCATTGATGTATTATTGTCACCTAAAATAATTTGTTTAATTTATCAACAATTATTATAAACAAATGCATGATCTGAACAGTTTTAGGCAGAAACAAACCGAATTTTCTCCCGATTGCCCTCGAATCTCATTGCCTGTGATACACATTGATGTATTTTTGTCATC
>CAKNXH010063111.1:250288-270384 GCA_932178445.1 Andricus quercusramuli
GATGACAAAAATACATCAATGTGTATCACAGGCAATGAGATTCGAGGGCAATCGGGAGAAAATTCGGTTTGTTTCTGCCTAAAACTGTTCAGATCATGCATTTGTTTATAATAATTGTTGATAAATTAAACAAATTATTTTAGGTGACAATAATACATCAATGAGTATCACTGGCAATGAGATTCGAGGACAATCGGAAGAAAATACGGTTTGTTTCTGCCTAAAACTGTTCAAATCATGCATTTGTTTATATTATTTGTTGTTAAAGTTAACAAATGATATCGGACATCACATTTTCATGATCACATGTCACCTCGTTGCTCAGAACAAGCGATTTCGATGCATAAATATACTTCACAAAAACATAATCCATCATACTGGCTATTTGTTGCAAATATTTGTTTATAACAAATAACTTGAAATAACAACAAATTTTTTTCTTCCACTGACCCTTGCGCATCAAACCTGAGGCCTGATGCCACTAAAAAAAAATTTGTACAGAGAATTAAAAAAAAAATGTTGTAAATCAACATTTTTTTCGATGTTTGCAGTTCTATATAAATTAAAAAAAAAAAATTAAAAAATCGGCCTCGACAAGTTTCTTAAGAATTTAATGCTGAATTTTTTGAAAAAAAAAAGTTGAAAATCGATGAAGAATTGCGAGCTACAGATTATTTTGAACATCGTTTTTCCATTTAGCCCCACTGTGCGGTAGTCTGACGCGCTATTGTCTAAGCCACCGAGGCTTCCATCTTTAGGTTTTGAAAAGTAAAAAAAAAATTTATATTTCCGAAGTATTTCGAAATATTTCAGGTTATTCATAATTATTTTTACAACTTTCTAAAGGATTGCGAATAACTTTGAAACATCTCAAGGGATTTTAACAATTCCCTCAGGATTTCAAGTGTTTCAAGAATCTTTCAATGGATTTCCCTTTCGGAACATTTTAAAATTCTTGAAAAGCTTCTGAACTTTTTTCAAAGTCATGAAAATTTTATTGCTGAACCTTTAAAAGTTTGAAACTTTCTAATTAGTATTCAAAACGGTTTGACTTTTTTTTTAATTTGGAAGATATCTTGAAAAAATAAAACAAAAAGTGTACTAAAGTCTTTCAGATTGCTTCTGGAAACTTTTGTAAATCCTTTGATATGTTTGAAATCTTACTAAATTTTCTCTTAAAATTAGTTTTCTTGCCAAAAAGATGATTTTTGCAGAATACAGTTTGAACTTTCAACAAAAAAATCAATTTTAAACAAGAAAGATAGATTTTCAATCCAAAAGAACGAACCAACAAAACAGTTGATGTTTACACTAAAAAATATGAGTTCATCAAAATTGTTGAATTTTTAACAAAGGAATTAATATTCATAGGTCAAAAATAATATTTTTCATCATACATTCAACTATTTTGTTCAAAGAATAATTAGTTTCATTTTTGGTTTAAACTTTTTTTTTTAATGCAAATTTGAGAATGGCATTTTTGTTTGAAATTCCAATTTCTTAATTGAAACTTGAACTGTTTGGCGTGAAATGTATCTTTATAATATGATAATTCAAATGTGACTATTCCATTCTTGATTGAAAATTTGCAAATTTTGGGTAAGGATTAAACCATTTTGTTGAAAATTCCTCTTTTTTGGTTGAATTCAACTTTTTTTATTTTAAATTAAAATATTTCTTGTGTCAAATATCAACTATGACAAGCTTTGTTGAGAATTCATATTTTTTGGTTAAAAAATAAATTTCTTGGTTTTAAATTAAATTTCTTTGTAAGAAATTCCTTTTTTGTTTAAAGATTCATCGTTTTAGTTGGAAATTCAAATATTTGTCTTTTAATAGTAGGCTTAATGCTTTCACGATGACTCATTATGATAAATTAAAATTTAAAATTTTGAAGCTTTTTCGCACACGATTGAAACTCGAAAAAGCTTTAAAATTTAAAATTTCAATTTATCATTTGTCTTGTAAATTATTTTTTTGTTGTTGAAATGGAATATTTCGGGATTTAAAATTCCACAACTTGATATAGAATTAAAATATTTATTCGCAAAATAACGTTTTTTTTCGTTCCTATCTTTTGTTGGAGATTATACAATTTATTTGAAACTTTACCCATTTGGTAGAAAATTAAATGAAAATTTAACAATTCCATTTTGATCCAAAAACTACCTTTATCCATTTGTCGAAAGTCATTTATTCTGTTTAAAAATCATATTTTTCTCTTTTTTGGTTGCATTGAACTGGCTGAAAATTATTTTTTTTTTCGTTCTGGTAAGATAATTTTCTAAACGAAAAATTTGACGATTCCACTTTTGGTTGAAACATTGCTTTTTTAGTTGGAAGTGCGAATATATGTTTATAAATTCATCTTTCTTGATTAAGAATAACCTTTTTTACAGTTCATCTTCTTGGGTTTCCAAGTTTTTTTTAATTCGAGTTTTTAGCTTAAAAACTGAACTTATGTGTTGAAAATGCATGTTTTGTATGTATGTAAAATTAATCTACTCTGTTGAAAATTCATGTATTGTGTTTTTAATTCGTCTTTTGGTGAAAAATTAGTATTTCTGGTTGAAAAACGATCTCTTCAGGTTAATAATTCAACTATGTGATTAAAAATTCCACTATTTTGTTGAAGCATCAGTTGTTTTCTCGTAGATTCAACAATTTTATTATGGCTGCGTCTGGACGTCCCGAGAAATTGGAGAGTAGGAAGAGTGGATGGACTAGCCGACCTGAAAAGTTATCTTTTTGGGTTGGAAATTCATCCTTTTCGGTTGAAAATGCATCCATCTTGATTAAAAAATTCAAGTATCTTCTAAAAAATTCGTCTTTTTGGCTTGAAAACTGAACTTTTTCATCAAAAATTTGATTAAATTGTTAAAAATTCATTGATTTTGGTAAACTGGTGTTTTTTGGTCTAAAATTCAAATTTTTTGTTGAAAATTCATTCCTTTCGGTTTGAAAATTCGTCCTTTCGAGTTGAACAGTCATCTTTCATGATTGAAAATGTACTTTTCTCTTGAAAATTCGTCCGTCTTTTAAACCATTCGTCATTTTCGCATAAAAAGGTAAGAAACCCCAGAAAATGGTGAGGTAGTTTCTGGACGGCCCCTTATGGTTCTACAAAGTCATCAGTGATTTTTAGTACCACTCGCGCTAGCCGTCTAGATAATTTCCGACGGTAGTGTAATTCACTAGATTCTTGGAAATTCCAGACGACATGTTGGAAAGTGACCTGGAATCGAAAACTACTACGCAGAGCAATACCCACAAAAATCCCTGTAATTCGTTCGATTAAAGTCAATTTATAGCCCCAGTCTCCATGAACGCTGACCCACATTATCTTCTCCAGAAGCTCTTCCTCTCATTCCTGTTCTTTCTCGTCGCGTCCTTCCTCTCTTTCCGAGCAACCTCGTTCCACAAGACAGATAACTTCTTCGGCGCTTTTCTCCTACCATTGCAGATTCTTCGCGGCGCTTTGCCTACATTTCCATCATCATGCGTTTTATTATTTTGCTTATTGGACGACCGTAAAGTTAAGCCTTCGTCGAGATCCCCTTAATCTACACAAGCGTAAATCGATTTGTTTTATAACGGTTCTGAACTCAAGTATTACGGGGCTTTATCCATTTGCTAGATTCCCCATCGCAAATGAGATCGCGTGAATTAACAGTTCATCGAAAACTCATTATCTAGTAGTGAAAAGTGTTTCTGATAGGTTTTAAAATTATGTATGCAGTTCAGTTGCATATAGGGAAGACCGGGGATAGTTGAACCACTTTTTATTTTTTTATTTTCTATATTTTTTGTGACGAACTTTTTCAAAACATGTTATTGTTACCTTGTTTTTTACACTTTAGGCTTATATAATTACAAGTTTCAAAAGTTTAATTTGATAACTGAGTTCATTTAAAACGAAATTAGATAATGCGGAAAATGTTTTAACTCGCCCCAGGCCCGGTGCGAGTTGTGCATACTTGCGGGGCGAGTTGTACCACTTTAGCAGAGTCAATAATTTTGAAATTGTGATTCAATTCTTCGGTCATGTATTACAATATCTACATATATGAAATTCTGTGAATGTATTTGAACAGTGTAAAAACTTCTTCATTTTTTTGTCCTGCTCTTTTAATTTTTTACTTCTTGCTTGATCTTCCTCTTCCTCTCTTCTCCGTTCCTTTTTTCTCTGCTGTCTTTTTTGGGTTACAAGAGTCCTTAAAAATATTTTTTCCCTCAGTTTCCGCTCTCTTTTTTCTTTTTCGGCTCTCAATTCGTCTCTGATAGGAGAGTCAGTTAAAATTACAAACAATACATTGAACTTTAGTGTTACAACTCGACCCATATGCAAATGGTACAACTCGCCCCGACATGCTATTGACATTAAAAAATATGGAATTTTGTTGTTATTAAAAACATAACCTCAAACCTTCGAAGGGTGGTATATACAGAGGTATACTAAACCTAGCAGGTCGATTGTTTGAAATTAATACGGTGTACAGAGAGCTTGAGATCGAAAAATTGAAACTTGTTAAAATTTACTTACGAGCCACGAAAATAATTTTTTTATGATTACTTTGGACAATGCAGCAGATAAACAAAATAACCACAGGGGAAATTGAAGTTTAAAATAGTTCACTTCAAGTTAGTAAGATAGCGCCACATGATGAATACTTTAGAAGATAAACGTACTGGTTCAACTTACCCCTATGTTCAAGTCGCCCCGATCTCCCCTACGCTTACAAATTAGAGTAATATCAATTTCAAGAAGAGGTAACAGTAAAACTAGCAAACTTCGGTTTTCTATCCAGTATGAAAAAAAAAATTGTTGGAATATAAATTAACCAGGAAAACTACCTATGAACGAATTTTCAATAAAATCGTCCAATTTCGCAGACAAGAAGAATTTTTTCAGCAAAGGGTTGAATTTTCTACCAGAAAAGTTGATTTTTCAACAAAAAAAAGTCCATTTTCATCGAAGAAAGAATATTTTACGTAGAAGGTCGAATTTTCAATAAAACAGTTAAATTTCAGACCGAAAAAGATGATTTTAACAAAATAGTTCAATCTTT
Source organism: Andricus quercusramuli (assembly GCA_932178445.1). Classification (NCBI taxonomy): domain Eukaryota; kingdom Metazoa; phylum Arthropoda; class Insecta; order Hymenoptera; family Cynipidae; genus Andricus; species Andricus quercusramuli. The sequence goes on from CAKNXH010063111.1 coordinate 255,358, forward strand.
TAAAGAATAATTATTATTTCAATGAAACAGTTGCATTTTTAATCAAATAAAAACGCTTTACATATGAGGCTGAACCAGAAAATAAGTGGACATCATGAAAAATGCTGGAAAAACTTTATGACGTGTGAAGCTGAGCCAGAAGATAAAAAAATATATCACCAGATAATAAGAACACCTTACGTGTGATGCAGAACCAGAAAATAAGTAAGTGTTAACCAAAATGCTGAATGAGAAAACAAATGAACACCCAACAGGTCCTAAAAATAGTACGTGTTAAGTTGCCGCAAAAAACAAATGAACATTACCCTACTCTGGTAAAACAGTTCGCGTATGAAGCTGGAACAGAAAACCAAAAACATCACACTATAATAAAAAAAAATGTACGCGTAAAGCTCAGCCAGAACGCAAAAAATATCACCCAATAATATGGAGCGCTTTACGTGTGAAGCTGCATCAAAAAACAAATAAATATCACCCAGACCCTAAAAACTGCACGTGCGAATCTCAGCAAAAAAAAACACACAAATAATATCACCCTGTGCCGAAAAAATTCTTTATGTGTAAGTTTCAGCCAGAAAACCAAATAATATCACTCATTGATAAAAACACTTCAAGTGTGAAGCTGAAGCAGGAAATAAATGAATATTACCAAAAATGGCAAAAAAAAACACATTTTGCGTGTGAAGCTGAATGAAAAAACGTAATATTAGTTCTACCACAAACTGGTAGAAAGAACAAATTGTTTTTTTTTTTTTACCGAGAAAATGACCTCTGATTTGTTTCAGTATTTAAAAAAAAAATATTTCGAGGACGCTCAAGGCATTTTACGAAAAAAATGCTCATTCCTAATTAAATTGACACTATTTATTCATTATTCATTTCTGGCGCGTATGAATTTTGTTGTTTGCACGTCAATATCGCCCTCAAATTTTTTTCAGACTTTTACAATGACATTCAAAGGTGGTTCAAGGTAAGTTTCTCATTAAAATGTTGATTGAATTAAATTTTGTCTAGTTCTTTTTTGAGAACCAGTGTCAATTCATTCATTGCGGCAAAAAAATAGTTGAAAGGTTTAATAACTCCGTCTCATATTACTTTAAGGTTATTGAAGGTCATTTTGCGAAAAATGGTCATTCAAAAAAATTTTGTTTTTCATTGAAGTTACTTTTTATTTTGCTTCAAATTGAAAATAGAAAACCTTAAAAGCAGTAGGATATCGCAAACGTATTATTATATGATCAAGTTTCGTTTTCAAATTGTAATTACAAATAATTAATCGTTATAAGTACATGAAAAGGGGTAATGATTCACCTTTTAGAAAAGAAAGAGGAAAACACAGATGGCGAAAAAGTTACATCTGATATGCAAGTGTTAGCACTGTGTTTTCATCATCACAATTTACAAAAAGCTAAGTTTCTGCGAAATGAGCTTCAAATAATGTGACAAACACTTAGCTAACAACTTGAATAATTTTTTCCCCGAAATGAATAAATTAACACTGCTTCTCTATAGAAAAAAAAATAGAGAAAATTTCCTTGGATCAACATTCTATTACGAAAATGACCTTCAGACACCTTTGAATGTCATTGTAAAAATCTGAAAAAAAATCTGCGTGTACTATTGACTAGTAAAGAACAAAATTCATACGCGTCAGAAATGAATGATCAATAAATAGCGCCAATTCAATTAAGAATGGCAATTATTCCATAAAATGGCCTTGAGCGACCTTTGAATGTTATTGTTAAAATCTGAAAAAAATCTTACTACAATACTGAATTGTGAAGAATACAATTCATACGCGCCAGAAATGAATAATCAATGAATAGCGTCAATTTAATTAGAATTGAGCATTTTTGCCTAGAATGGCCTTGAGCGAGCTCTAAATATATATATTTTTAATTCTAAAACGAAACAGACGTCATTCTCTCGGCAAAAGGAACAAATTTGTAGGGGTGCCAAGTTGAATTAAAAAATTTGGCAAAAAAATCACACTAATATATATAGCTTTTAGTTCATCCAAATACTTGTAGAGGCACAATATGTAGCGATTGGTTGCTCCAGACACTTGCAGAGGCGCGACAGGCAATTATATATTCGGCCGCGCCAAATCGTAGTGCGCTTGAAATCCAAATTGGTAATACTCTAATTTTATTTGATAAGTGGAAGAAAAAATAATTGTAAGTAATTTTCAAAGGTCTCGAATGAATTCGAACATTAAATAACTTAATATCTTTAGATAGATATGTATAATTAGGTATGGTGATCCCAAAGATTGGCGAGTAGAAGACATGAAAGTGTTGAAAATCGAAAATTGCTAGTACTGAAAAGTTGATATAAAAAACTCGAATGTCTTCTTAAAATCAAAATTAGTCCGAGAGTGTAACAAAGAGGTCCTAAAATGTTGAATGCTCGTAAATTAAATATTTTTTCTACGTGTATTAAAATTATGGTAATTTTTATATGTAAATTTTTTGTAAATGAGTAGTATAGTGAATCTTAAGATTCAGTTAATTTTTATTCGAATTTAAAACAAAATATTTATATGTATGACCTCTCTTTAGTTGCATTGGGAAAGCAGGCTATAATTTCATTATTCAATACTCAGAAGAAAATTCCCGTTCGTTTACCTTTTTTGAATTTAAAATTGATACTTTGAACATTAGCCTGAACAGATTTCTTTGAATGTTCTTTTTTTTTAATATTCGTGACTTTAGTGGTAATTCATTATCAAAAAAAGGTTTTTTGAGGAAAAAGACGTAACTAAAATAAATACTTCTTCTTACTTACTTCACATAATTGATTTAGGTTTTTTTTTATACTTTTCTCTTCAAATGTCGCTAACATGATATCGCATGAAATCATGCAATTTTTAGTGAGTTCAATTTCAAATTCTTTCACGTTAGTAAAACCCGTCTGCTGAACCAGAAAATAAGTGAATATCTCCCAAAATGCCATGAAAAGGCTTTGCGTGTTGATGAAAAAACAAATTAATATCATTCAGAGCCTACAAATAGCACCTATGAAGTCTAGCAAGAAAACCAACGAATATCACCTTATCCAGACAAAACACGTTACATGTTATGCTAAGCCAGAAGAAAATTTAATTTTATAATAAAAAGACTTTATGTGTGAAGCTGAACCATAAAATAAGTGAATATCTCCCAAGGTGCCGACAAAACACTTCGCGTGTGAAGCCGAATGAGAAAACAAATTAATATCATTCAGAGCCTAAAAATAGTACGTAATGAGTCTAGCAAGAAAACAAACGACTATCACCTAAGTCAGAGAAAACACGTTACGTATGATATTTAGACAGAAAAAAATATCATCTAATAATAAAAACACTTTACGTGTGAAGCTGAGCCAGAAGAGACAAAATATCACCCTTTGCTGACAAAACACATTCCAACAACATTCCTTCCTTTAAATTTGAAATCGATTATTTATTTTTCAGAATGAAAATCAAAGAATTATTTTGCCTTCAACTTCGTAAGTGTATTTTGACACGGAAGAATGATTTTTAATAACTTTACAATTATTTTTCGTTGCAAGCGATTGACTCGCACATTATATCATTTTAAATAAGCGCGCCAAAACGTCACGAATTTGGTTGTCGACGCGACGCACGTGCAGTACGAAAATATACAAAAATTAGGAGGACTGAGTTAAAGTTGAAAACACATGTACCACTCCATGCCGACAGAACACTTTGTACTTTACGGATTCACGCTGAATCACGTTCAGTGTAAAAGGAAGACTAGTTGATCAAATATGTCATAAACAATAAACAATTGTTTTTAAAAACCAAATTTGATAACAGAAGTTCATGACTTAATACCTTCTAGTTTTTTCCAGGAACAAAAACCTAATTTTTAGTTCGCAAAAACATAAGAGAAGAAAGAATGCTAATTATATTGTCAATAACAACAAAAATCCTATAGATGAAAACTTGTAATTTTATGGAGGAAGATTCCGTGTTAGTCATAGGAAGTCATAGGGTGATCTCTATACATTTAAAATTAAAAACAACAGAATTCAAAAAGTAGATTTCTCATTTTATTGATCGCCGATAATTATCTCGATTTATTCATTGTTACTATTACTTTCAATGTAAGTTGTTATGAAAGATATTATATCTTTGGTCGTTATGACTGACTTTCTCAATACACGGCGCAAAATAAAATGTATTTCAGTAATTTTTCTACATTTCTAATCCAGTCGCAGATGCTCTTCTTTATCATGATATACGCGTTATATTTTGGCCGATATATAGTTTACTCGATGAGATTAGATGAATGACAAAATAGTCTCAGTTCGTAGCGCTATCGCAGTGATGTATTATAAAGCTTGAAGAATATAAAATAAAAATTAATTAAATTTTGTAATTAAAGCTATAGTCCCATGCTTGTTATTTTCGGAACTGATAGATTAATTATTTTTTGAAGGTGTTTGTTACGTTGTTAGATAACTACATATGAATTAAATTTTTATTAACTGATTCTATTTTATAAATAAAGTAAATTTTGAAGGAATCGTTGTGTAATAGCATATTGGATATAATTTGTATAATAAAAGTTTATTTATACTAAAATACTTCTATGCCAATTGCATAATTTTCATCATGTTTACGATGTTGTGAGATAATGATATAAATTCAACCTTCAAAATTATATGTAGATGTGTTTCAAGTTTTTATGGAATTAGTTGAAAAGATTATAAATAATTAAAATTTTTAGAAAAATATGAGATGAAAATTATTTCGATGTTTCGATGTAAATAATATTGTTGATTGATTGGTATGTTATGAAAAGATGAATGAACTATTATTAACTATTGAATGATTCATTTTTCTCAAAAAAGTGAATTACATAAATATTGAATTGGAATTGTTTTTAATTAAGTTACATAAATTGATTATTTACATTAAGGTTATGTAATTTAATATTGGCTGCTATTTTTGTGATAGAAATGTATTTTTCCTTTAAAATATCTCCATTACCATTATATAATTTTTTCTACTGTTTTTGATGTTTTGAAGTGTGTATCCGAATTCAATTTTCAAAATTATATGTGCATGTATTTCAGTTTCTCCTGTTATTACTTCGAAAGTTTATTAATGATTGAAATTTTCAGATAAATTTTAAATACAAGTTACTCTAAAATTTCAATGAAAATAATTATAAAATGTGCTCTCTATGCTATGAATTCATTAATGAAATATTAACTGTTTCCGTTAAAAATTACATTTTCTGAAATTAGTTAAAAGATGACTAATAAATCGAATTTAATAAAAGAAAAGTGCAAATTTGAAGAAAAATATATATAAAGTAAAAATTATTTGAAAGTTTCAATGAAAGTAATTTTTTTCATACTTCTTACGTTGTCAACTGATTAATTAAGAATTAGCTGATTAATTTTGTTCACAATATCAAATTACATTAAAATTCAATATTCTCCAATTAGTTAACATAAATTGATTATTTACTTTGGGGTTATTTAATTGAATATTGGCTTTAATTTGTATAATAAAAGTTTATTTATATTTGAAATAGCCCTATTCCAGTTACATAAATGTCCAATTGTTTCTGAGGTTGCGAAATGAGTATCTGACTTCAATTTCCTAAATTATATGTACATATGCTTTCACTTTTCTTGGAATTAGTTTAAAAGGTACTTCAAATTTAATAATGAAATTATTATAAAAATTCCCGTCGCGTGCAAATTTAGGCAAATATTTAAACTTTAAGATACAGCTCACGTTTATGTTCATTTGAACAAGAATAATTAATAAATTAATTCAAATTTTCATGACAATATATAAAGTAAAAATTATTCGAATGTTTTAATGAAAATAATTATTTGATACTTTCCATCTTCTAAACTGATTAATTAATTATTATCTGATTAATTCTTGTCATAACCCGTGTGGAAATTTTGAGTTGGCCCCTGCGAGGGCCATCGTAATTTGCCCTTTTACTACGTTGGCCCTACGTTGGCAAACAACGAAGGGCCCACATAGTTTCGACATGCTCACCTTCGAAGGCCCCATATAGGCTGCCCACGAAGGGCCAATGAGGTGGCCCTCTGTAGTGCCCAGCTAAGCCCCATATAAGGCCCACATAGGCCCTAAAGTAGTTTTCCCCTTTATTGCCCTGCAAGAGCATTTTGAAATTTTTAAAAATTGAGTTCAATTCAGAATCACTAGCGGTTCTACAAAATTAACATATCTACAAAACGTCTTTTGCCAAAAGTAATAAGTGCAAAATAAGAATTTTATTTCATACTTATTACTTTTGATTGAAGACGCTTTGTATATAATATTTAGTTAATGTTTTGAAATCGGAAATGACTCTGAATACCATTCTTATTTTTTTTAACAAAAGCTGCTGTTATAATGATGGCGTTCGAAATTTTTGATCTTATCTTTCTGCCTCCATCCCAATCTTTCGAACCTCTAAGCACAGTTCCTACGTCTGTAGAAAATGCTTTTCCGGTAAGGTCCTTCCCCTCCTTATTCACATGTAGCAATTTTAAAGCGGCTATAAAAATAATAAGAATATTTATATTTGATAAATAATACTATGACAATATTAATATTGAACGAAGCTAGATATCTTTTACATGAAATCTTACCAACCAAACATCGATACATTGCAGTTTCAGAAAACGTTTGCGTAGGATTAATAATAGGGGAGGCCTCATCGTGAATGGCGTTTATTCACTATTTTTAAATAGAAATAATACGATTTGGTTGTTTTAACCTCAAAAGCACCACGTGGAGAGAAGGCGAACGCGAAGTGGTGTCGAAGGGAATCATTGGACCATGGAACGGAACGTAACACCCGGAATCGAACCGGATCGAGAATCCAGTCAGCCAATGAGATGACAGGAATGACTGCGGAATTTGGCGCGAAATTACAATTGAAATGTATATTTCCTCCAAATCATTATTTATAGAATTGAATTATAATCAATTGAAATATTTTTACACTAAGATTAGTATACTCAAAACAAAAGAAAACTATAAAAAATAAACTGGTGACATTTTCAGAATGCCAATTGTTCATACATTACATTCCTAATTGTAAAAAAGTTATTATTTTTTATCAAAATTTAATACTATGAACTGTAAATATAGCCTTTTTGGCCTGATCGATATTTTTCAAATCTAATTTTATTTACATTTTTCTTATCCATGTTTTCTTTCGAAGAATCACTACTTCTCATTCACCATTACAGACCATCAACATTGTTGACTTGAAAAAGCGCAATTCGGACCTCTGAATGTCATTCTTTCTGAGCACCCTCGCCACGTACCTCACTAGTATCTCTCAAACTTTACAGGTTAGGTAACCAGCTGACTGCAGTCCGCACTGTATGACAACTGATCGGTGATCATAGTCATAGGTGACTGAACGGTATTCTGAACACTCTAATATATCTTTGCTCTAATCCTCCTAATGTGTATGAGTCCGCGATCCACAGTTTTGGCTGGCCTTTCAACGTTTTAATGTTTTTGACGTGATCAAAACAATGGTCAGCAACCATTTTTTTGTGAAAATTTTATAAAAACCTAACCTTTGTATTCAGTCATTTTTGGCTTCAGAATTTAGCTGCATAATGGAGAATGTTTCTATATTTTCGACAACCCCAAAGAAGGTAAACAAGATTATGATAAAAATATTTTTTTAGATTTTTTCTAATAATTTAATCATTGTTTTTGGACTAATTTTTGAAGTTTTTTTGTTTTCCCTGGTGATTGGACTTGGAATTTTTTGTAGAAAAAAATAAAGGGGCAGACATGTAGGCCCCTGCGAGGGCCCAGCTGGGCGTTTCTACAGTGGGCCGCCTTTGTGGGGCCTCTAGAGGGCCACGAATTAAAAGAGGCCAAGCAGGGCAGTTTCCACACGGGAATATCGAATTACATAAATATTGAATTTTAATTCATTTTAATTAGATAACATAAATTAATTATTCACTTCAAGGTTATGTAATTGAATATTAGCTATACTTTGTATAATGACAGTTTTATTGAATACCTTCATTATAATTATATAACTTTTTCAAATGTTTGCAACGGTCTGAAATGATTGTCTGAATTCAATTTTCAAAAATTATATGTACATATGTTTTGATGTTTTATAAAATTTGTATGAAAGGTTATTAATAATTTAAATTTAAGTAATGCAATTGAAAATTTTCAAAATATGAATTTGAAATAAATTGAATATTTGAATGAAAATATTTGTGTAATGCTTTTTAGGTTTTTAAATGATTGATTAATTATTGATTCTATTAGAACTTACATTTCATATTCAGAATTGAAAGTTTAAATTGAAAAAAAATATGATGTAAAAATAATTCGATTGTTTCGATGAAAATAATTGCTTGAGGGTTTTCATCTAATGAACTGTTTGATTAATTATCAGCTGATTCGTTTCAACCACAATATTGAATTACATAAAGATTGAATTTGAATTGTTTCAAATTCAGAAACATAAATTGATCATTTACTTTCAGGTTATGTGATTGAATACTGCATATAATTTGCATAACAAAAAGTTTATTCAAATTTGAAATACCACTAATTACATTATGTTTGGAATGAAGCTGATGTTGTGAAACGAGTGTTTGCATTCAATTCTCAAGATTGTATGTGAATATGTTTGTATTTTTTCTGAAATTAGTATGGAAGGTTACTAATATATTAAATTTTCAGGAATGATAGTGAATTCTTTGTTTAAATTTATCTGAATTTTCATTTCGGAATTTCGTGCACATATATTTTAATGTTCTCTGGAATAGTTTAAAGTGTTATTAATAATTCAAATTTTCAAATAAATATGAAGTAAAAATTATTTCAATGATTCAATGAAAATAATTCTTCAATGCTTTTTGTGTTATGAAATTAAAAATTTGATTGGTCAAAAAATTTTAGCGAATGAATAATTGAATAGTGATTCGAAAATTGAGTAAAGGAGAAACATGAACAGAAAAGTAAGCGCGCGCTAGCGCGCGCACGTGATAGTCTACTTATATGCAATAGTCGACATATGTTTTCTAGCAACATTTCCAAATTTATTGCTTATAGGTTACCAATGTTATCATGCTAAAAGAATGTGCTTAAATAGACACACAGTGAATTTGTTAATTCGGCTTGCTCAGAAAATTATTATTTGTAATTCAATAAACATAATGAATAAAGTTGATAAGATACTGCTAAATTATACATAAATATGGTAATGTATAATTTAGTGAAAATATATTCCATTTATATAGCCGAGTAGAGGAGCCAAATAAATATGTACGTCGTTTCATTGAGAATATAGGATGCGGTTTAAAACAAAATGCGAGGGACCTCATATGTGAAAAGACGCCTCAAATATTTTGTTTTTAAGGCCATGTGACGAGTGGGTCACGTGACCGTATGGTGACCTTACCGGCACTTTTTTATTTCTCAACTTGTTTTCACACGAAGCGTCACATCGAGTTGAAAATTGGAGATACTAAATAAGAAGCACTAAGAAAGGTGGCTCTGGTCCTAAATTTTACTAATCATGAGAAAAGTTTTTTTTTATAATTTTTTGTTATTGCTTTTTTCATGATCATTAAAATTTAGGACGAAACCCATCTTTCTCAGTGCTCCTTATTGTCCCAAATGTTCAACTCGATGTGGCTATTCGTGTGAAAACAAGTTGACAAATAAAAAAAGTGCCGGTAAGTTAGGAATCTGGTCACGTGATCCGCTCATCACGTGGCCACAATGGTTGTTCTAGAATGATTTTTTTGTAGCAAGAGCTTTTTAAGCTTTCATGCAAATGCCAGGAAATCTTGACAATTTTATGTAGAGCTTTGCAACGACCATGAATGCAGTCTTAGGTTTCTGCATGCGTGGCTGTATAAATTATTTGCAGGATCCTGAGAAGAAGGCATTATTCTAAAATTATTCGCACCTCATCGGAGCAATCTTGCAAAGCCAATCTCGTAATGTGATCTAAATGTCAGGGAGGATTTCCACTTTATATATCTTCCTTTTTATTTCAGCCGTAAAAGTATATCAGTTGATGCGATTTTGAAGGAAATTTACTTAATAATTTTGAAATATAACTGTTTTACGGTCCTATAAATCTTCGTATGCGCTTCTCTCACTAGGGATTTTATTGATACTGTTGCGGTAACGAATTTCTTGCTTTTAAGCTAGTTTGGAATTATTAAAGAACAAAATATTGGACGAAATTGCTGATAATGAATCCTAGATTTAATGTATAGAATTTTTGAAAATAAAACAAGAATCCAACGATCAAATTTGGACAACCACCACAAAACTCTTCTATTGCAATTTCTAGGATAAAAAAAATGGTTTCTTTGGACAAAAATGAAAAAGAGGAAAGAATAATGAGATGTGTAATAAAAATATGCAAATATTGAATAAATATATATACAATATTAGCGCTGAAATGCTTAAATACGGTGGCGAGTACATACCTCACAGGTTGTGCGAATTGATAAATTTATATTTCGAGACAGGAGAAGTCCCAGACGATTGGAGAAAGGCGATTATTGTACCAATATATAAAAGAAAGGGAGATAAAAGCAACTGCAGTAATTACAGAGGTATCAGCCTACTAAGTACCGTAAGTAAAATATACTCAAAAATACTTATTCGTAGGGTAATGGAAATTACAGAAGAGAAGATATGGGAAGTCCAAAGTGGATTTATGCCAGGAAGATCATGTACAGATCAGACATTTAGCCTAAGACAGATCACAGAAAAAAGCTTGAGATTAGGAAAGAAAGTTTTCTGTGCATTTATTGACCTAGAAAAAGCATTCGACACGGTAAATAGAAGTAAACTTTGGGAAGTCCTTAAAGAGTATGGAGTGCACGGAGAAAAATGGAAGGTCTGTTTGGCCATCTAGATGTGCAGACCAGCCATATTGCAGGGTCAACTATAGGACAGCCCTTGAATATGGCTAAAGCGACTATCTCTAGAAGGTTGAAACAAGAGGTTCAAATCGATCATCTCAAAGTGTTGACTCGATCATTTCGGGCGGTCGAATCGGTCATTTCAAGAAAGCTGACCCGATCATGCTAAAGGGTCGATATGATTGTCTCTAGACAGACCACTCGATGGTCTCAGATGGTCGATTCGATTTTCTCAAAGTGTTAAACTGGTCATTGTGAAGGGTCGGCTTGGACACTTCGGATCACCACTTTGATTATCTCAATACAGGCGATTCTATCAGCTCGGAATGGTCGATTAGATTATCCCGGAATTTCAAAATGTATATTTTAGGAGGGCAAATTCGATTATTGCAGAGGGTCGATTCAAAAATCTGATACGATTGAAATTACTATTTCTAAGAGCCATATATATATTTTTATATTATTTTTGAAGAATAATAAAGAAATTTGATTTGATTTTCTAATCTGGACTAGTATGAAAGACTACTATTTAAACAGTGGGGAGAACTTTATCAATTGATTTATAGTAAGCATTCTGATAATAATCTTCAATAAAAAATTACTAATTTGTAATATTAAATCGTAACAAAAGAAATTAGTAAGAAAAAATTCGTTCTGAATTTAATTTTCAACGTTTTGTCTGTGAATTAGTAGTTTTTACTGAAGATTGCTATGGAAATACTTCTGACTATTCATCAATTAATAAAAGTCATCGTACTATGTAATTAGCATCATTTCACAGAAATTCAGATGTAGAGTATAACATATTCTATAGCGTATACAAAAACAATATATGGATTGAAAAAATGATAAACCCTGACGTAACCTTAAAATTAAACGAAATATTCAAATTAATGATAAATAGGTTAGAGTTCGCTGAAGAATGTGATTATAAATGCAGTTTTATTTTTAGAATTAGGAGCATAAATATAAATATAACTTTTATGATAAAACAGTCGCTGCTATATTTAATATATACCTATGGAGATTCCTTCATAAATCACAATTTCGTTACAGCCTTCATTAAAGCTAAATCTAGAATTTAACGCAATTGCGGTCGAGCATTGTACATATAACATAGAATAAATTATTTAATATTTAACGCACTTAAACGGCTAACGCTCACAACTTTCGCTTGCCTGACGATTTCCTTGTGTGTGATCACACTGCGTATAATGCATTTCTTTTTGCTAAATACTTTTCATCAAAATCTTGTAAGAGCAGTTTGTATCCAATCTGTACTCGCAAAACCGGAAAGAGCTTGATGTAGTCGAATATGTCGTTATCCTTTAAAAATGCTGCTCGCTCGGAAATGCACAAGCGCCAGTTTTCCTTTTGTTCTTCAAAGGTGCCCACGTTGTGTCGTAAATACTTGTAAGCCGTGGTCGAATTTTCGTCAGGTAGGAGAACGGAATCTTTAATAGAATAAAAAGTAGCTACACAGTAGTTTTGATTTTGATTCCAGGGCTCGAATTGACTAGAAGGCTTTAAAAAGTCGGAGTTGTCGTTTAAAATTATAAAGGATGTTATGAATCGCACAAGATCTCAAGTCTGAATATATTGCATTCTCGACAAAATAGTTGAACTTTAACCAAGACAGACGAATTTTCAACCCCAAGACATATTTTTAACAAGAGAGCTGAGTTTTAAATTTCAAAAGTCTAATTTTTTAGAAAACAGTTGAATTATTAGCCCGAAAGATTAATTTTCAATCAGTTAATTGAATTGAATAAAGAATAATTCGAACATTTGCATTTGCAATCAAATAGCTGGAAACGTTCAAGCAAAAGAGATGAATTTTTAAAAATGTGATTGAAGTTTTAGCCAAATATTTAAATTACAAACTACAAAATGAATTTCCAACCAAATGATCGAATATTCAAACCAAAATGATTAAACTTTAATCAAACGTACTTGAACTTGCAATGAAAAGAGATAAATTTTCAAGAAGAAAGCTAATTTTCTACAACATGGTCGAATTTCAAATAAAATAGATTAAACCTCAACGAAAAATAATAATTTTAACGAAACAATTTCTTTTACAAATAACTTAGATTTTCAACAAAACGTCATTTTAAAGGAAAAAATATAAATTTCTAACCAAATAGTGAATTTTATAAATAATAATAATTGGTAACCAAACAGTAGCATCAACAACAAATAAATTTAATTTTTAAACAGAAGAGGCGACTATTGAAGAAAAAAGTTAATTTTCAAACAGAAAATGAATATACTTACTTGTTCTGACATGAGAAGTATTTGAACAAGTATTCGACTACAGATCTGACCAAATCGGTCCGAGAAGTGTGGCCTAAATTTTCGATCAAATAGGTGAAGATGTAAATTATAAAAGGAGAACAATTGTTAACCAAAAATCGAGTAGTTGAATTTTTGTTCGGAGAAATTGATTTTTCATTTAAAAAATGATTTTGTAATCAAAAAAACTTAAATTTTCTACAGCACAGTTGACTTTTCAAACAAATTTTCGAATTTTAATGAAAAAGAGACGACTTTTCTGTATGAAATAGTAGAATTTTCAAGCCGAAAATATGAAATTTTATCCAAAAAGTTCATTTTCAACCAAATAGTTAAATTTTCAATTTAAGAAATAATTTTTTCACTCCAAAAAAGCGAAATTCTAAAAAAAGTTCATTTTTCAACTAAACATATGAATTTTCTACAAAAATTATGAATTTCCCACCAAAAAAAGAAATTTGTAAGAAATTATATAAATTTTGAGCCATTTAGTTGAATTTTCAAACGAAAAAGATTAATTTTCAAACAAAAATGAAACACTTAAATTTTCACTGTAAAAATTAATTTTAAATTAGGAAAAATGAACCTGTTACAAAGCAGTTGAATTTTCAAAACAGACGAATTTTCTATATAAAATAATGGAATTTTCAACTCAATAATATGAAGTTTCAACAAAAAGGTCAGTTTTCAATCAAATAGTTGAATTTTAACTTGACACATTTGTTTGAAATCCCAAAAATAAATTTTCAAGAAAATTCACACATTTTTAACGAAATGGTTGACTTTTCAATCAACATTAATTTTCTACAAAAGGAAAAGACGAATTTTTGAAAAACCACAATAATTTTTAACGAAATAAGTAAAGTTCTAAAATATGAAAAAAATGAATTATAAATGGAGCAGGTAACTTTTCATTTTAAGAAATAGACTTCATTTAAAAAATTATTTTGTAAAAAAAGACTAATCTTTTACAAAAAGGTTAACTTTTCTAGGGCATAGTTGTCTTTCCAGAGAAATTTTTGAATTTCAAAGACAAAAAGACGAATTTCCTATATAAAATAGTAGTATTTTCAAGCCAAGAATATGAAATTTTATCCAAAAAGTTCATTTTCAACAAAATAGTTAAATCTTCAGTTTAAGAAATAATTTTTTTACTCCAAAAAAGCGAAATTCTAAAAAAGTTCATTTTTCAACTAAACATTTAAATTTTCTACTAAAATTATGAATTTCCCACCAAAAAAAGAAATTTGTAAGGAATTATATAAATTTTGAACCATATAGTTAAATTTTCAAACGAAAAAGATTAATTTTCAAACAAAAATAAAACACTTAAATTTTCACTGTAAAAATTAATTTTAAATTAGGAAAAATGAATATCTTAAAAAGCAGTTGAATTTTCAAAACAGACGAAAAAAAAGGTCAGTTTTCAATCAAATAGTTAAATTTGAACTTGACACATTTAGTTTTTAATCCCAAGAATAAATTTTCAACAACAATCACACATTTTTAACCCAATAGTTGACTTTTCGATTAAGATTAATTTTCTACAAAAAGAAAAGACGAGTTTTTAACAAATCACATTAATTTTCAGCCAAATAAGTGAAGTTCTAAAATATAAAATTGATGACTATTACCTCTCAATATTTGAATAATTTTTTCCCCACAGTTCCAGCTCTCCATCAGCTTCACGTATGAGCCTGACCCTTCCATCTATCTTTCCACGAATTTAAAGGTGGAATAGGTGAAAACTGGAAGATAAAGTTTTATTGTAAAATTCACAATTAAGAATCAAGTTATAACTACATA
>CAKNXH010063111.1:270484-293868 GCA_932178445.1 Andricus quercusramuli
GTGTTAAGCTTTTATTATAACATAACCTGAAGAATAATAACAGGATCAACTATTTCGAATGTCACATAATTATATAAAATAGATCCTTACAAATACGATCGTTTAAATTCTCAACACTAGGGAATAACAAGAGAAACACCTCAAGCACAACACTAGCAATACTTGCGAATACTTTAAAAACTGCTTGTCAATAATTATTAGCAGCTCGCGGTCCACGCGTCCGTTATGCAAATTAGCACCAAACACCAATTAGCGATACCCGGTAACCTAAAAATTTCACGCGCATGATTGACGCGCAAACGTCGAGCAATCGAGCATATGAGATGGTTTATCTAGTCCTTCGGGAATGGTCGAAATGAGTGAAAAAAAAGATCCGCGTATTGACCATACCGAAAGGGATACCTTAGTTATCCCTGGTAGTGAGTCTGATGTTCTTATAATCGTCAGACTGGCCATAAAATAAGAGTCTTTCTGACTATGTCGAAAAAATGTTGGAAGGGCCGTTCGACCATATAGAAGGAATGACTGGCTCTGTAAATTTTGACTTTCTAACTTTGACCATCCATTTTTCTCCGTGTGAATGGAGGGCTCCTACAAGCAATAAAAACAATATATACAGGTAGCAAAGCGAGTGTAAGGGTAAATGGGAAACTGAGTGACTGGTTCGATATTATGCAAGGTGTGAAGCAAGGATATGTTATGTCCTCGTGGCTTTTTATCATATTCATGGATAAGTGTCTTAGAACTGCCCTCTTCGACGAACAAGGTGTAGATCTCGAAACCGTCAAAGTAGGTGGGTTGGCTTTCGCAGATGACAAGATTGTTATGGCAGAATTAGTCGAAGACTTGCAAAGAATGTTGAATAAACTTAACACAAGCATGAAGAACATGGACCTCAAAATTGACGTGAATAAAACAAAAGTCATGGTGTTTGAGGGAAAAAATGAGAAAAAAATATGCAACATTGTCCTAAATGATGAGAGATTAGAACAAGTTGACAAGTACGTATGTCTAGGAAGTCTATTCACTAACAACGGAAAAATAGATGGGGAATTAGATAGGCGCATAAATAAGGGTAAGCAGGTTATCGGTAGAGCAGGGTCCATCCTCAAAAATAAAAACATATCAAAAAAAGCTAAAATGGCCATACATAACTCTATTTTCGTGCCGACTGTACTATACGGTAGCGAGACATGGACCTGTCAAGAAAAGGACAGGAGTAAAATCAACGCGATCGGCATGAAACCTCTGCGCATAATATGCGGGAAAACACTGATGGACAAAGTACGAAACGAGACAATCCTCAAAGAATGTGGTACAGGGGAGACACTAGTTGACATATGGGAAAGAAATCAGCTAAGGTGGTTCGGACATCTTGAAAGAATGGAAGATGAAAAACTGACCAAGCAAGTGTATAAAGGTAAAGTAAATGGCAGAATGCCCAGAGGTAGACCGCCTAAAGAATGGTTAGAATCTGTGAATGAGACACTGATACGAAGAGACCTAAGAAGCCATAGAAATACAAGAGCCTGCATGAAAAAATGCATGGACGTGAATGAAGCTAGAGTAGTATGCCAGGACAGAAATGTGTGGCGACAAATAGTTTATAAACAGAGTGACAATAGAGTGAGTGATGCCTGAAACAAAGACCTTGGATACTAATGGGCCCAAGTGGGGAACCATACATAACAATTTTGTGAGGCTCCTCACTTGGGGTGATCGCTAGAGAGATTGATCAGCAACCTGGGTCAGAGCAGTGTTACGGAGTGAAGGTGTCATTTATATAAATAACACGAGAACTCCAGATCAATCTAAATTATCTATACCTAACACCTATATACCCATCCACCCTATACCCATATACCGATCTACCTCATACCTATATACCTATTTCACTACTTTCCAACCGAGCAAGTCACGCCTACCCCGAAAGGGAAATGGCTTAATGATATAATAATAATAATATTGGTAAATATTATGAATGCTTTCATATTCTGATTTGATAATAGTAAAAATAAGAAAGGCGAAAGAAATAAAAAAAGAAGAAAAGAGATTTGCTTGATTGCCTTCTCATGTTTCTTCCTTCTTTTTTATTTTTCTCCAAAGAAACAATTTTTTTTTGTTCTTACGAATTGCAACAGGAGCATTTTGTGGTGGTGGTCCAAATCTGATCGTTAGATCCTTGTTTTCTTTCAGGAATTATATACATTAAATTCAGTATTGGACGTTAAATAGGATTTTGAATTTGATTTTAATGTAATTTAAAATTCTTAAATTTAAAAAGGATGTTCATTCAATACTCACAAGAAAATTTCCGTACGTTTCCTTTTTTAAATTTGAAATTGATACATTGAACATTAAACCATTACGTATTCAAAAAAACGTGAACGATTCATCGATTATAATGTGGTACAATTCTAAATTTGAAGCGTCAAAAATGAAGAATTACGCACTCAAATCTATGCAATTTTTAACCCAATTATTTAATCTTGTATGAAACAGAAATGTGCAAAACTAGATGAACTGAAAATAAAAAGTTTTAAAATTTCTCTCAAAAATTATTTTGAATAATTTAACTTTATTTTCTCCATGAAATCATTAAAACCGTCTAATTTGAAATACAACTATTTTAAATGCATTTTTAAATTATCAGTATTGAAGATTAGAAATTCAAAATTGGGCAAATATTCATGAATGCTATGAGATACTTTAAAATCTTGAAAATTCAATTTTATCTAGTATTAAAGGCTTCAAACTCAACATTCCTTAATTATCAAGGTTCTTATTTTGGAATTCTACATTTTTCAATATTGGAATATAAAATTATTGAATATTCAAGAATTTGAGAAAAAAATTTCTAACTATTGATGTCTAAAATCAAGTTTTTTAACTATTGAGGCTGTCAATTATGATTTGTACAATTTTTAATTGAATAAATTCAAAAAATTTGAAATTTGAAAAAATGAATAAATTTCAAATCAAACACTGCAGAATGTTTAAATCTAAAAATTTAAAGTTGAACTACTGCAAATGGTCTTTTATATTATCAATGTTGAAGATTTTGAACTTAAAATTGCGCAAAAATTCAGGAGTATTACGAGAAATATATATCTGAAGAATTCAATTTCTTTAAAGAATCTTAAAATTCTCTGTTGGAACGTCTTTACCATCCAATTTCTTTAATGCAAACCTAGAATTCCTCAAATGCCAAGGTTTTTAATTCAAAACTTTCAATTTTTTATCATTGGAATTTGAAATTCTTGAATTTTGAAGGATTTCAATTATGAAAATTGTAACTATAAATGCTTTTTATATAATAATTCAACATTTTTAAAATTTTAAGTGCGTTTATCGCAATGGCCTTTCCTAATGTGAATATTGATGACTAGTTGGTAGAAAATCCATATGCTTTGTTAAAAATTCGTCTTTACATGTATAAAATTAATCGTGTTTTGTTGTAAATTCATCTATTAGGTTGTGGACTTCACTATTTTGTTAAAAAAATTTCATTATTCTATCAAGGAATATAATATAATTTAAAAGTTAAACTATTTACTTGAAAATTGAAATAATTGGTATACAATGTATATATTTTGTTTGTCTGTTGAAAATTCATCTTTTAGGTTGAGGATTCAACTATTTTGTTACAAATTCTTTTTTTTTTATTATAACTGATAGCATTTATTTACTTTCAAATTAATTCTTTGAACTAAAAATTTGACGATTCCATTTTTGGTCAAAAAATTATTTTTTATTTGAAACTTTCACTTGTTTGTCAAAAAATAGTGTTTCTCGTTTAATTCGACAAGTTGAAAGTTCTTCTTTTCATAGAAAATTCATATTTTATGGTACACAAGCACATTTTTTGTCTGGAAATGTACTTTTTTGTTGAAAATTTCACTGTAGGGGTTTAAATTTGAACTGCCTTATAAAAAATTGATTTTTCTAGCTAAAAATTCAATAGTTTTTGGTTGAAATTTAAACTCTTTTGTTGGAAAATTTGACCATTTGGTTGAAAATGCATATTGTAGGTGAAATATTCATCTATTCTGATAGACCCATCTTTTTTGGTTGAAAACTAAACTGTTTTGTTAAAAATGTCTCCTTTTTGAATGAAAATTTATCTTTTATGGTAACGAAGTCATCTTTCTTTGTTGAAAATAATCTTTTTTTGTTAAAAATCGAACAGTATTTGGAGAAATGTGTTTTCTCCGCTTGGAAATTTAACTATTTGGTCAAAGGTTCAACTATTATGTAACAAATTCTATTTTTTCGTTACTAATTCCGTTACTAATGCAGAACCTTTGTAAACAATTAAATTTCATCATCGATAATGTGCCTTTTTGCTTTCAAACTTGATGCCTTTTGGCAAGAAATCTATTCTGCAGGAAAATCCCACTATTCTACTGAAAATCCAATGTCGAGTCCAATATATTGCAACAGGAAATATTAAATATTTGAAATATTTTATGTTGAATTCAATAGCCTTGTTACTAAATCGGGATAATCGAAACGTAAACAGTCATGGCCACCTGAACCGTTTCCAATTAGAATGCATAATATTGCACAATATACTCGACTGAGTACTCGCACACTGCGGCCCTTCTGAGGCGAGAGTCGCAACCATCTCTTGCTCTGCTCGCTGAGAAACTGCGAAGGCCAGCAATTCTATGAATCACTAAATCGGTATCGGGATTTACACTGGTTTCATTCGGAAGAATTTATTCCCCTCTTAATGCCCTATTTTCGTGAAAAATCGCCCTTCTTTATATATTTTGGGAAAATTTTGGGTTACGTTTCTTTCCAGTGGGTGGGGAAAAAATGAGGGTCTTCTATTAGGGGGGAAGGGGCCACGGAACCCTAAAAACTGAAATTTCTAAAAGCTCACTTATCTCCCGATTTTAGAACGGTTTCGGGCATCGCTTGCATTGGCCTGGATCCTGAATTGGCGTAATCCAAACATGAACAGGAACACTGAAAAAAATGGTTTATTCTTTTCAGTGGAGGGTCGTATAAATCTTCACTTGTAGACTTGAACGCATGACACAACCTGATGCAGTGGAATATAGAATGAAGCTTCTAGGAATATCGTAAGCCGAGGGTTCTTTTATCGGGAGTTGAGTGTAGCCATTTTATAGAATTTCAGTTTTCCGGTTTTCACGATTTCCCTTTCCACTAAAGTTTGCCAGAGCAGCACAAATTTGTACGTAACGAGGCAAAATTCATTGGTCGTAATTTTCGGTTTGGTTCCAATTTAAACTAGAATATTAGAGGAGAGGAAGTGACCCCTTGGGTAGACCATAGATTTTCAAAGCAGGGAGGAACGAAGCTGAGCGTATGAATTTGCAATCATGCGATTGTGCGGCACTAAAATTCTATTGTTTTGGATATTGCGTGTATGGGCAATCTATTCGAAGCGTCGAGTCGAGAATATGATAGCTCTCGGATCCGACAAAATGCATACATATGTATGCCTTCCGATACATGGCATCGACTGTTCCGATTTGAAAAGGGCGACTTCGCTTCACGTATTGGCGGTTTCCGTTACATTCACGTCTTTCTACATCTATACAAATATGGACCGTAGACTAGGGCTGTCCAAATAAAAAAAAAACGTGAGCCGTCGTGGGACGCCAGGCAGAAGTATTGTAAGTAAAAATAAATAAATAAATGAATCATATGATGTAAATTGAAGTATCAGATTGTATAGTCTTGCATCATATTGTATCATTGTGTATCATATTGTAGCATGGAATATGATATTGCCTCATACTGTATCATGGAATATGATACTGTATCATATTGTATCATGGAAGACGATATTGCGTGATATTGTATCATATGGAATCATAGTGCATCATTATATCATAGTGTATGATATTGTTTCGTGATGTATCGTCTTGCACCATATTTTATTGTATTGTGTTAAATTGTTATATTATTATATGTATATTATATCATGTTATTTATTGTTTCATATAATGATATTTCATCATACTGTACCACAATATATCATATTACATCATATTGCAGTATACTGTATCATACATTGTGATATTGTATCATATTGTCAAATACTGTATTATATTGTACCATGTTGTATCATATTTATTTGATAGCATCATATTGCATTGTCTTGAATCATATTGGATCATATTGTATCATACTGTATCATAGTACATCATATTGCAATATGTCGTATCATATTGTGTCATATAGTGTGATGTTATATCATATTGCAGCATATTGTATCATACTGTACCGTATTGCATCGTATGACATTATATTGTATGGATCTGTATTATATTCTATCATAGTATATGATATTGCATCTCATTGTATGGTATTACATCATATGGTATTATTTTGTATCATATCGTATCACGGAATATGATATTGTATCATATTGTATCACGGATTATGATATTGTATCATATTGTATCATATGACATGATCGTGCATCATAGCGACATTGGGTACAGCATGCTGTATATCAAAGCATACTGTATCATATTGTATGATATTGTTTCTAAGTGTATCGCATTGCAACATATTGCATTGTGTGATGTTATATCATATTGTATTATATCATATCATGAAGTATTGTATCATGATGTATCATATTGTACCATATTATATCTTATAGTGTAAAAGTGTATCATATTGTACAATACTGTATTATATTGTACCATTTTGTATAATATTTATTGTATTACATCATATTGTATCATTTCGAATCATATTGGATGATATTGTATAATACTGTATCATAATCCATCATATTATATGATATTGTATCACATTATATTATGATTTAACATATTGTATCATATCATATGATATTATATCATACTGTACCATAGTACATCATATTGCATTATATCGTATCATATTGTGTCATATAGTGTGATGGTGTATTATATTGTAGCATATTATGTCATAGTGTATAATATTGGATCATAGCATATGATATTGTATTATATATTGTGATAGTGTATCATATTGTATCTTACTGCATCATACTATGCCACAGTGTATCATATTGTGTCGTATTACATCATATTATATGATAATGCATCATATTCTATCTTACATGACAGGGTATGACTTTGTATCATATTTTATCATATTGTATGAGTGGGAGAGAGAAAGAGGGGAGGGGGAAAGAACGACCGAAAGAGACGATGAAAGGGAGATAGCAAAAAAGAGATAGAGAAGAGCAAGCGTTACCCGTGAAGCGTTACACGTATTTCCCCTCAATTCCTGTCAGTTTTGCGAGTATACACCGTAACATAAGAAGTTATCACTCCGAAAAGTTTCAATAATTTTGTTAAGGCCTTTGCTGAATTTTTTAATGTAAATTATTTCGATGGTGTAAATAATAGTGCCGACATAGAGGTCTGACCGGAAGCAATACTTATTCCTGGTTTCCAACTCTCCTACCTTTTCAGTCAACTCTTCTTCTTCTCCTAGTATATGCTCTAAATTGTACATCCTTTTTTTAGAGGGTTGTTCTGACTGACTTTTGACCGGCGGCGGCGATTCGAGCATTTGATCGGCGGCGGGCAGCGCAACGGCGTGCCGCCTTCTTCGCTTCTCGGCGGCGGCGGGGCAGCGCACAGTGAGAAAAAAATTACTTCTTTGCTTCTAAATAACGTACAGCCAACAAATATTGACCGATTTGGACAACAAAAATTTGAAGAAAAAAAACTGACAAGATTTCTAAGAGAGTTGTCCACCCTAATTTTTAAATTAGGCTTTACAATATTTTACAATTGAACAAATATGACGAAAAAATTGCAATTTTTTCTATTTGACGTTCCCAATATTATAGGTATAATAAACAAGCACATTTTTTTTATTAAAAATTATTTGTTGAAAGAATTATTTCTACGATTATCGATAATTTTACTTTTTTTAAATTCTAGTGCAAGAAATTTCGATGAAGGCAATATAATGTTGGAGAATTTTTCTCAAAATGATTACTGTTAATTTTATGAACAAATGTAATAAACAGCTGCATTAATCACGAATTTTTGAACAGATGAAAATTAGTTTTTTTTTCAATCAGAAAGTCTATAATAATAAATAAAACACTCATGATTAGTTCATATATCTTATGATTTTTTAAGCAAATTTAAGAATTAAATGCATTATTCAGGCATTTTTCGACAGAAAAATTTGTTTTCTTCGATGTCTAGTTTTTCAGTTAGGAACTTTATGATAATTTCAGCAAAATTCATAATTTTTTTATAAATTTTATGATTTTTCAAAACAAATTTATTTTTAAAAAATGCATATTGGTGCATCTGTCGACGGAAAAATTCTTTTTTTTTTATGTCAGACTTTTTAATTGGGATATTCATAATAAATTTAGCAACATTCATAATTAGTTGATAAAGAAGCCCGCACACAATAGATGAGAAAAAAACATTCATCAAATTGGACGAAACTGCGGGAAATGATAGACCTTGATGTCCTGATTAAAAGTTTTCATGGCCACAACCACCCAAAATAAATTTCTGAGGAGCTAAAGGTCGTTCAAAGTCAAAAATAGTCCGGAATTGAATACATTATTTGTCAATATATCAAAAGGTCAGAAAGTTAACTAATTATATGTATATGCGTACATGAGTTGGATGAATAATGTATATATATATATATATATATAACTCATAAATTGGACAGAGTCGAAATAGGAAAATTTATGGTGAAAAAGGATATCCGAGAAGGCTTAATAAAGAGAGTATCGGAAATCTTCAGAGAGACAAAAAGCAGGTAAAGGTAGGAGAGCAAGTAGGAGACAGTTTCTGGTTAGTTAGAGGAGTGAGGCAAGGATGTCCTCTGGCAAGATGGGAAACAATTGAATGTAAATGTAGAAAAGACAAAGATGATGAGGTTTAGAAAAGGAGGAGGAAGAAAGAATGGACTGGAAGATGGAAGGGAGTAAAGTTATAAGAAGTAAAGGAGTTTAAATATTTGGGATATACCTTGCAAACGAATGGAGATCATAGAGTTCATATAAGAGAAAGGATAAAAAAAGCGGCAGGGATAACGAAACAGATATGGGGAATAGGAAAAAGAAGGTTTAAAAAAAATTGGAGAAGGAGAATGTGGTTATTTGATACGCTGGTATGGCCGGTATTAGGTTATGGAGCAGAGATATGAGGATGGAAAGCATGGCAATTTGAAACGAAGTTAAGGTAGGGGTAGGGGTAGGGAGGGGAGTTAGCGAAAAAGTGTTTGAAAGAGGTAGAAGAAAGGAGAGGGAGAGCGGTAGAACTAACAAGATGGGAAGAAGAAAGGTGGGAGTTTTTTAGTACTAGAGATATCGAAGAGGGAAATGGAGTAAGCTATGAAGAATTGGAGAAAACGGACAGGGAAAGACAATTAATGGAAAGATGGGGAATGATTGAGGAATCAAGATATAATAAATGGTATAAGATGATAAAAAAGGAAGGAGTACCAAAGTATTTAGAAAAGGGATGGGGAGAGAGAAGATCGACCAGAATAGCAAGATTTAGATTGGCAAACGAGGTCACGGAGGTGATGTATTGGGAAAAGGAAGAGAACAAAAAGTGCAGAATATGTGAATGGGAGGAGGAAACATGGGAGCATGTATGGGAAGGATTTAGGAGACGTATGGAAGATAAAGGAAGCTGGCAACAGAATGTGGTAAAGATTCTAAGGGAGGATGGAATGGGTGAAGAGTGAATGAAGGAGTTGGAGGGGGCTAGAGGGGCGAATGAGAAAGAATGAAAGAATGGATGTGGAAAAGTGACAAAATGAGAATGAGATAGAAGAGAAGTACAAGTGAAGGAAAAAGGAAACGGAAGTCGCATAGATTAGAAGCGTAAAGATCTGTAAGTAGTCACATGTAGACATTCTGTAATAGTATAAATAGATTAAGATGCGGATGCGCTCGCTCTCACTCGCTTTCTCGCTTTCCATCGCTCGCTCGCTCTTCCGATAGTAAAATTACGCTATTAATATAGAAGTAAGGAGCTAGTTTTAAGAGTTGATGTAAATAGTTGTAAATATTTGTAAATAGTAAGAATAAGATAATATAAAGTTTGTGGATGGTCTTGTAAGATACGAAAGTCATGCAAACCCTTAGGGGACACATCATGAAGAAAGAAAATGTAAACTTTAAGACCGTTTGATATATTCACAAATAATGTATTCAAGTTCGGACAATTTTTGACTTTGGACGACCTCTAGCTCCTCAGTAATTCATTTTGGGTGGTTGTGGCCATAACAACTTTTGATCAGAACCTCAAGATCTATCATTTCCTGAAGTCTTGTCCAATTTGACAGAATGCTTTTTCCCCACGTATTGTGTGCGAGGTTCTTTCAGGATTTTTTAAAACAAATTCAATTAAAAAATGAATAATCAGGCATTTGTCGACAGAAGAATTCGTTTTTTTTTTCGATGTCAACTTTTCCGATTAGGAAATTCATGATAATTTCAGTAAACTTCATCATTTTTTGATCAATTTTATGATTTTTTTAAACAAATTTATTAAAAACAAATCCATTTTTGAGGCGTCTGTCGATGAAAAAAATTCTTTTTTTTCTCATGTCAGACTCTTTATTTGGGATATTCGTAATAAATTCAGCAGCATTCATGATAAGTTAATAAATTTAATGATTTTTTAAAACAAATTGAACAAAAAAATTCATCATTCAGGCACCTGTCGATGGAAAAACTGTTTTTCTTTCTATTTTAGTGTTTTTAATTGGGAACTTAATGATAATTTCATTAACATTCATACTTAGTTGATAAATTCTATGATGTTTCAAACAAATTCAATGAACGCATGCATTATTTTGGTATTTGTCACCAAAAAAGTTTTTTTTTCAATCTCAGTCCTTTCAGTTTAAGTTTCTCAGAAATTTTCCGTCGACAGATGCCTCAGTAATGCATTTTTCAATCGAATTTGTTACAAAAAATCATGGGATTAATCATGAAATTTTAAATGTTGCTAAATTGATGATAAAGCTCCTAATTGAAAAAATGAACATAGAAAAAAACGAATTTTTCTTTCAAATAATGCCTGATTAATGCACTTGCTGATGCGGAAAAGTCCAAGGTTATGGTGTTCAGAAAAGGAGGTGGAAGGGATAAGGGAGGGGAGTGGAAGTGGAAAGGAGGTGAAAGAGTTTGTGTACCATGGCTTCGAGTTTCGGAGGAATGGACGGTCACATAGACGAGAGAGTAAGGAGGGCAAATGTGGTGATGAGGCAGGTGTGGCGGCTGGGAAAGAAGTTATTTGCGGATGATTTTGGGAGGAGAATTGGAAAGTGATGAGGTAAATAGATCGCAGGAGAGGTATGTAAAGTGGACCCTGGGATTGGCAAGGAACACGCCTAATTATATTGTCATCAGGGAAAGGTACTTTAGAACGGGTGACGGACAACTTTGCACGTAGCAACTTTGCACGTGGCCAACTGTGCACGTCGATGGCCGGACGGACAACTGTGCACGTCCATCTGTGCACGTCCAAGACCACAGGAGCCCATCTGTGCACGTCGAAATTTCGACGTGCACAGTTGTCATTTGGACAACTGTGCACGTGTACAGATGGTACTTGGACAACTGTGCACGTCGAAATTTAGACGTGCACAGTTGTCACTTGGATCAATTTAACAAATTTTAATAGATTTATGAATCTTACCTTTGGAGTGATCCGTACAGTTTTTATATTCGGAACCAATTATGAATTTTTGTACGAAAAAGCACTTAAAACTAGGCCAATCTATGAGATACGATAAATAGAGAGAATTTGTAAGGTTTTATAGTTGTTTTTACGGAAGTTAAACTCTGGAATCCGTCGATTTCGAAAAATTTTGCACTATTTTTCACCCATGCTTGAGGAAGGGAACTTTTTTTCTTGCGGGACATAACACTTCATTTTTCCACTTATGAAGTATTAAGCAGAAAATTTTCAAGAAAATCGTGCCAGGTTCAGCAAGATAATTTAATATTAACGATTCTATCGCAAATTTTCAAAAAGGCCTTTTTCCAGAGGAAATACACGTGAATATTCATAGGCTTTGAACAACCTCTAAAAATCAATTGATTTTAAAATGAGAAAAATACGTGCTTACTTTTTTGTGTTTGAATAAATCTGGCGGGCGAGACCAAGAAAATTTGAAGAAAAACATGTGAACCACCCAAATAAATAAACCTTAAGATTTCTCTAACCAATGACCAAGAAAAATGTGTAACCTGTCATTATACATCGCCACATAAACAACAGTAAAACACTCATTAAAAATATTTTTTAAAATTTCTTTTCCAGTTTATTTTTTGTGAAATCATAAAAAAAGGCATAAAAGAAATAAACGATTTGGTAAAATCAAAGACAGGTAAGTAACGAGAAAGTCTCTATACCCACTGGAAGACTCAAAGAAGCTAAATAAGATGAAACTATTGAAAAGTAAATTCAAAATAGTACATTGTGTATCAGGGCGTAAAGAAGGCTATTTTCATGAGTCAAAATAGCCGTACGCCCTTGACACACACTGTACTGTATTTGTATGTGTAGCGGGCCTAAAGTTTCATATAGCGGGCGCAAAGTTTCATGTCAGCCCAGTGGCGGAGTGCGCATGTGCGAACGTCACTGGGCTGGAAGTGGCCACATTACGCCTGCTTCACGTGCATGCAATGGCGCGTTTTCAAGGGGGTCGAACGAAAAGAGATTTTTACATATCTTCAATAATTTGAAAGGAATAATTTCATCAAAATAATATTTGACATATTTTAAAACTAACTTTAAGAAAGTTAATACGCTCCATTCCACCAGGATTGAATAATTTTAACCGTTGAAAATTTATTATACGTAGATACAAAGGATCACCCTCGTATAAACCCTTACGTAAGGACATAAACGTGCACAGTTGGGCAAGTGACATCTGTGCACGTGCACAGTTGGGCAAGTGACATCTGTGCACGTGCACAGTTGGGCAAGGGACATCTGTGCACGTGCACAGTTGGGCAAATGACAACTGTGCACGTGTACAGTTAGGAAAGTGACATCTGTGCACGTTAAAGTGCACAGGAGTCCATCTGTGCACGTCTAAATTTCGACGTGCACAGTTGTCATTTGGACAACTGTGCACGTGCACAGATGGTACTTGGACAACTGTGCACGTCGAAATTTAGACGTGCACATATGGCACGTGCACAGTTGGCACGTGCACAGTTGTCCCTCTGACCAACAACGTGCACAGATGTCCATCTGGCCATCGACGTGCACAGTTGGGCACGTGCAAAGTTGCTACGTGCAAAGTTGACCCCATCCCCTTTAGAACGAGTTGACTGCAGATGGATGAAGTGAGAAGGATGCACGAGGAAGGAATGAAGGTATATTTGTTGGCTAAGAAAAACGGCATGGATAGAGAGAAGACAGAAGGGGAAGAGAGAATAAGAGAGTCAAGGTTTACCGGGAACTATATGTGGATTATGCCAAGGGCATGGGTGAAGGGAGTGTTGGGTAAGATGGAGAAGAGAAGGAGGGAGGAAGATGAATGAAGAAGGAAACATTGTAAATAGGTGAGGAAGTAGATATAATCGAGCTGTAAATATTGTTAATAGTCGATAAGTAGTAGATATTAGCCGCGAAAACAGAGGTTGGCAAGCGAGGCATTGCGAGAAAGTAGGGACATGCGAGCAAAGTGAGGCGAAGCGAAGAAGGCAAGGCGATAAGAGCGTGCGGTCTTAGAGATAAGGAATGAATGGATGTTAGTTTTTAAGGGTTAGCTTCACGAAAATTTTATAAAAAATGGAAGTGTAAGCAAGTCAATTTTTTCAGGCCAGCAGGCTGAAAAATGAACGTTTATCTATCTTATATTGTTTAATCCAAATTTCTTTTGATAGAACTTAATAAAAAAGCCGTAAACTTATGAATAATCGTAGAAAACATTATTTCCACAAATAATTTCTTCACGATAAATTTGTTTGTTTATCGAAAATTTTTCGACGCCCCCTTGAAAAAAAACTGGAAATTCATTTTTGTCATTTTCCTCGGAAAATAATAATTTTATAAAAAAATAATTAATATAAACAATGTGTGTTCCGACGAGAACTACAACTTTTGTTATTAACATTTTTTACTGAAATCAATATTTGTCGAGATTTTACAACAGAAATATTTTACAAAAAATGTAAAAGTTCTTAATAACTTGATTTAGATTGATCTACGCCAAAAATCCTTTCAGTGCGTTCAACTTGGGTCTCACAGAAGCCACTAGGCCGAATATCAAGTCAATATTCTTGGGTGACCTTTTCGGAAGTATACCCTCCCTGAGTTATAAGTTAGGGTTTATGGGTTGGGGTTACGGCTCACGAGTTAGAAGTTACGAGTTAGGAATTAGTGATGAGGGATTAGGTGTTCTGTCTGAGACTACGAAACCCTAACAGTTATGAACCGAAACTAGAATTCACATTTGACGCTTGTGAATGTAGTTAACGGTATTATTGTTGTTAACGGCAGTGCTATAGACAGGAAGACATAAAGACTGGTCCCTCCGAACATTAAAGAGCTCAAATAAACTTCCCTTCAGTTTACAAAACAACCTTTGTTTTTTTCCTATTTAGTGATAGTCGTAAACTGAGATCGAATTTCGATACGATAGCGATTGGGAGAAGGCAATTTCGAGAGCCGTATTCACTAAGAAAGCATCAAACAGACTCAGCCAATTTACTGGCTCATGAATCATTAAAGCGAAGACCGGAGGTAAGAACCACTTTGCCTCTTCCGAAACGAGTGACTATAAGATCTTAGGTCTAAGGACTCGTAGTAATTAGTAACTCCATGCCAAAAGGTTTCCATTTTTTATGTGACCCGTAGAGCGCACTTTTCCCAGAAGGGTAATTTCACACGAAGTCAAGTCTTTATGGCCTCAAAGAAACGCCTCATCACCTTCTCCTTTCCACTTAATTGAAACAGGATCCTTTAATCGTCAACTTCTTTTTAAATACAAAAAAAATAAACAAAAAATAATAATTAGTCAGGAAGGTGGTCCAACTTTTCCTTTTTTTACTTTTTTTTTACTTTTTTTAAATTTTCATGTTATTACACTCCCAAATTGACTCGAGTGAAAAAAATTGATATTCAATAATAAAAAAGACCCAAAATCCCCCCCCCCCCCCACCTACAAAAAACCCTCATGGGTGAAAAATCGGATTTTGCGAGTTTTTGGCGCTAATTCTTATTTTTTTGCGGAATGCAGGGTTTCATAGCCCCAGTCAGCAATTCTTCTAGTTTCATTCGCGTCGGGTATCCTCCCGTTCGTAGGGTAAGCAGGGGAAATTAGGCGAGGGAAAGTAGAGGAAGTGATGTCAGGGGAAGTAACGGAAGTAAGGGGAAATTAAGGCAGTGAAAGTCGGGGAAGTGAGGGGTGTATAAGTGAGGAAAAATGAGTAGAGGGAAAATGAGGGGAAATTAGGAGAAGAGCAGGGAAAGTGGGTGGAAGTGAGGAGAAGAAGGTCAAATTACTTGACGTGACGGAAGGTAGTGAGGAGAAGTGAGGGGTATGATAGTAGGGTAGTGCGGGTGAATAGGGGATGATAGGCGATGACTGTGGGTTGGCTGGGGAAATGATAAGAGAGGGAAGTTGAGAAGGTTAAAGTTGGGAAAGAAATGAAAAGCGAAGGGTCTGTTAAGGGAAGATGGAGTAAAGGAGGAAATTAGGAGAGGGAGCAGGAAAATTGAATGTAAGTGAGGAGAAGTAGGTGAAGTTATTGGAAGTGACGGAAGGTATTGACGGGAAGTGGAGGGTAGGATAGTACAGCAGTGCGGGTGAATAGAGGATGGTAGGTGATGACTGTGGATTGTCTGGGGAAATGAGAAAAGCGGAAAGTTGAGAAGGAAGAAGTTCGGGGAGGGATGGAAAGCGAAAGGTCAGCTGAGGGAAGAAGGAGTGAGGGAAGAAGGAGTGAGGGAGGGAATAAGGAAAGGGAGCAGGGCGAGTGAGTGGTAGTGAGGAGAAATAGATGAAGTGATTGTAAGTGACGGAAGATAGTGAGGGGAAGTGAACGGTAGGGTACTAGGGTAGTGTGGATGAGTAGGGGAGGGTAAGTGAGCACTGGGAGTTGTCTGGGGAAATAAGGAGAGGGGAGAGAGAAGGGTCAGTTGGGGGAAGATGGAGTTAAGGAGGGAATTAGGAAGAGAAGCAGGGGAAATGATTAGGAGTGAGGAGAAGTGGGTGAAATGATTGTAAGTGACGAGAGATAGCGAAGGGAAGTGGAAGGTATGGTACTAGGGTAGTGTGGATGAGTAGGGGAGGGTAGGTGAGGATTGGGGGTTGTCTGAGGAAATAAGGAGAGGGGAGAGCGATGGGTCGGTTGAGGGAAGGAGGAGTAAAGGAGGGAATTAGGAAAAGGCGCAGGGGAAGTGAGTGGGAGTGAGAAGATATAGGTGAAGTGACTGGAAGTGACGGAAGGTAGTAAGGGGAAGTGAAAGGTAGGGTAGTAGGGTAGTGTGGATGAGTAGGGGAAGGTAGGTGAGGACTGGGGGTTGTCTGGGGAAATAAGGAGAAGGGGTAGTAGAGGAGAAAGATGTTGGGGAAAGGATGGAAAGTGTTGGGTCAGCTGACAGGAAGGGGAGTAGGGGAGGGAAATTATGGGACGGTGATGTTTGGAAGAATTAACGTCTTAATAAGCAACGAAGCGCGTTTTTGTAGAAAATCGTGGGTTTTTCTAAATTTTCAAACTTACTTTCAACTTTTAAGTCAGACTCAGGTAATAATTAATTAAATTTAACAAAGATAATTCTTTAAAAAGTTTTTGTTATTATTTACAACAACATTGTATTAAAATAATGCTAGAAAGTTGAGGTTTTCTCTCAAATTTCCAACTTTTTGTCAAATATTTAGTTTGGGTGAGGTTATAAATGATGCACAATGACAAAGTATTCTTCTAGGTAAGCTAATAACTATTGATTTAAAATATATTCTCTCAGAAAAAGGCTTGAATGTTATGCCTTTTTCTAAAAATGTTAACCTCCTTTGAATACTTGTTTTCAAACAAACAATAAATGAGCACCGAAGAGATTAACTTTATTAAACCACCATTCTATTCCATCGATGATAACTTATTTTTTCCAGGTCATGAAAAAGGGGAGGAGATGGCTGACGGAAAAAGGATAGTAAAAGTTAAGGAAAAGTAAAAATGTTCAGGAGAAAATCCAATGTTTTACCTCTGTTCTAAGAAAAATTGCTGTTGACAATATCAAATTTCTCGAACGAATAATTTTTTAATTTGCAATGATTATAACCTTACTCTCACTGGAGAATTGCCGAAAAGTAGGAAATTCCAGTAAAAATTACAACTTTATCGCCTAACTCTAAAAGTTGACAAAGAGTTATACATTACCGATAAAAACTAAAACTTCCCAGCAGGATTCTCATAGAATATTGGTATATGTATATTATAATCAATCGACTGAACAATTATGTTGGTAAAATTTTATTGATGATTACCTCATTATAAGTAAAAATTTGAATAAAGTTTGTATATTGTTGAAAAAACTGCAATTTTCTAGGATTGCTCTAGAAGAAAATAGTTATAAACAATAATGAGTTGTTATAATCAACAGTTTGTTAACTCGATTGAATTATTACTTATTATACTGGCCAACGGCCATATCACGCTGAAAACACCAGTTCTTGTTAGATCACTGAAGTTAAGCAGTGCTGGGCGCGGTTAGTGATTGGATGGGTGACCGTTCTGGAATACTACGTGCTGTTGGCTCGTCGTGGGTGTGGTGAGCCTACACTTGTAGTAGTTATTTACTACAAGAAACTATTCACCTAGAAACACTACCCAAATCGGGTAGTGCTACACCTACCCCGGAAAGGGAATGGCTTAATGGTATACATACATACATACTTATCCTTATTATTTGTTTGTAACTTGGAATGAACACTGCATCACTGTGTGATGAAAGTTTGAAGAAAGTTCATAATAACAGGAAAAACTACAAATTTCTACCTCTATTCTCAAAAAATTGTGATGAGCAATTGTAAATTTTCTGAATCTATAATTTTTGAACTTTCATTAATTATTAGTTCCCCTTAACTGAAAAGAAACATAATTTTGGAAATTTTAGAACCAAACGCAAAGTTTTACCTCCATTCTAAGAGAAAGTTTCTTTGTGCAATAATAAATAGTTTAAACAATTACTTTGCTGAATTGCATTAATTAGTATCTCACTCTAACTTATATCCCGAAAAAATTGTATTCAAATTTTAATTTACTCCTAAATTTCAAAAATGATTGCAACTTTCTAGCAATATTCTAGGAGAATATGACTATAAATAGTGATAAATTGTTCGAACAATTACTTTTGTTAGCCTAAAATAATTACTCATTTGCTCTAAATGAAAGGTTGAAAATAAGTTTCGCGACTTTCTACCTCTATTCGGAGAAAAAGTAGCCATAAGAAATAATAACGAAGTAATATTATTTTGTATTGAAAACAATTTGTTCTTGAACGAAACCGCAAAAATAGAATAAGCTATAACTTGCGAAAACTGTTCCTTTTTTCCTGAATTCGAACAAATATGGGCGGGGAAAGGGGGAGGGGTATGTCAATAAAATAAAAAATGTCCAGAGCCTTTTTAGACCACCCTACTTATCCCTAGATTTGGATTGATTATGTTTGCGAATGTCATTAGAAACCCAGCATCGTAGAAGTGCCTCTCAAGTCATCTTATGTTGGCAATATACATCATACGAAAATTCTGGCTGAGATCAGCTCCACGTTATCCGAAACATAAATCAACGTCGCATCCCTACTATGTTGGACGATAGTCGTAAGTAATTCTCCAAATCCTCGTATACCGACTACTCACATCAGTAAAACCCACGCCCTATGAATATGTAGAGGCTGCATACTGTCTAGCCTTGACTGAAGTTTCGCCTCTCCATAACTCGAGGAAAATCTATTTTAATGTTTAAAGAAACTTCTCCCGCTAGCTGGAGTAAAAAGACACCAACTTGCATTAAGAATAGGACGAGTGTCGTGTTCTTGTCGAGTTTGCGCTCCGCGTTTCTTGTTACCCGGTTGCAACAATCTGCGCTAAATAATGCCATGTCGCACTCGTTACCCTGGAACCGACATCCACTCCCACACGAAGTAAAAAGACAGCACGAAACAGTACGCGAGATTTATGGAAGCGGTCTACCGACCTCATGGCATCCTCAAATACCTCCAGTGAAATCCTTGTATACCTACAACTTTTCCTCTGCTATTATTTTCCCAGAAACGACTGTCGTCTAATTCCAGAGGTCTCAAAAACCTTCCTTTTTGTCAAGTGCTGGCATCCTGTGATTCCTAAGGTAGAGTCGAGGAGTTGATAATAAAGAGGATCAAGAAAAACTAGTGGTGAATTTAAAAAAAGATTGAAATGGAATGATATTCAGTTGAAAACTTGATATTCACCAAGTGGAGATGACAAGAGAATTGGTTTATATATGGAAAGATCTAAATTAGATTTTTTATAATCCTGTCTTTCAGGAGTAATTTTATTTTTCAACAGAATTTATTTTAAAGTAGCCAACACTATGAGTTGCTTCAGACTATAACGTCATTTGGATATACCACTTACCAGCTTAAGAATACCACCGCTGCGCTGTCTTTCAGGTAGAGCTGCGCGAAGGTGCTACTTGACGTCCGCGCTCGCAATACTCATGTGTTCAAGATGTCCAACTGTTAACTAAATATATCCTTCCTTTATCTCAAGATTCAATTCAAAATATAAATAACACTGGAGTCCTGCTTCACCGAATCCCGATATACCGGATAAGGTGGTGCAAGGGGACGAGAGAGAGAGGCGCTTGCAAGGTCAACGGAGTTGCTCAGTTTACGGTTCTGCACGATATGAAGCCACAAGCAAGAAGGAGAAGAACAATTTAAATAGTCCCGATTTACCGTGAAGGCCATTGATAGTATTGCCGAAACGCCCGGTAAATCAGTATTCCAGTGTACGTGAAAAATAATAAGCTTCACATCTAGATCCATATAAGACAAAATTGCATACCAGGAATCTTAAGAACGGTTTCAGGATTTGATAAGGGAGAGAAATAAAGAAGAAAAGTGGCTAATTAAAGAAAAATTCGGAAGTAATAAAAATTACTTGAAACTGGTCATTCAGCTGGTGGAAACGAGAAGAGAATTCGCTTATATATGGAAAGGCCTTAATCAGATTTTTCACAATGCCTGTATTTTAATATTAATTTTATCTCCCAAGAGAATTTATTTTTATTTAGCCAAAAATATAGATAACGTCTGACTATACTTTGAGTATACCACTTACGAGCTAATTCCCCCCCTACGCTGTTTTCCAGGCACTTTGGCACGGCGGTGCTTCGTTTAGGTCCGCGCTCGTGATACTGCAGTATTTAAATAGTTTTACTGTCGCTAATAATGAAACAAATAACTAATTTTATTCCACAACATAATTACATTTTATGTAGCCAAAGCTCTAGATTCTGTCTGATTATAATTTAAGTATACCACTTACGCGAATAGGAATCCCATTGCTGCGCTGTTTTGAAACCACAGTGGCACATAGTAGGACTGTGGAAATTCCACTTCGACTAAAGATAAAGTGGTTATATATTAAAATTAATTTTCAGCGTCCAAGAGGACAAAAACATTGTTTATGACGTTATAGACGAAATAATTAAGAAAATTATTTTCTTCGTGCCTTTTGTATGAAATATGACCGATATTAGTTTGCGATAAAAAATAGTTAGCAAGCCTTTGTTTGAAAAATTTGTTTTTGAAAATAGAGAATTTCACTTCTGGACAGAGATTCATAGATTAACATATTTCTTGAACCAAGCCTGAGTAGTTTGAATAGAAATCAATGTTTTCAAACCCATAAATTGCATATTGTTTATAAAATATGTTTATGCCCATGAAGAATATTAAAGTCAATAATTTGTTGTAGTTAAGCCTCTCCGGTGATGCATTTTGAGTAAGACTTGCATGAAAAAGCTAATATTCAGAGCCAAAATGTCAAAATATTGCTTTTTTAAATTAATATTTTTTATATGAAATGACTATTCAGCTATACTCATTATTATTTTGTAATTGAGCCTCTCTAGTGACGCATTTTAATAATGATTTTCGTGCAAATCAAAACATTCTGCGAGAAAATACTGAACTTTTGCTTTCATCTGTCTGATTTGTTAATGAAAATTACAATTGTACAACTTCTAGAAGCATATCAAGCAACTTAATTAAAAATGAAAGATCAGCTCTACAGGGAATTGAAAATCCATGGATTCTTTATAATAATTGTTTATGAAAATATTATTTCTATATATAGTATATATCTTCAAAATATATTTTTTTGCTAGGATTAAAAATATAGGAATTTTAATACCAAACAAGTTTTAGTTTATTAAACCAGTGGATAATTATTTTTTACATTCTCATTCTAATCAGAAGGTAATAGTTTTATGTAAAATTTGACATTTGTGGTTTTCATAAAATCTCCACGTATTGAGACCTCCTGAGTGAGAAAAAACGATTTTTACGAAGGTGTCTGTCTTTATGTCTGTTTGTCTGTCGGTAGTATCGTGTAAAAAAAAAATTTTAACATTTTTTTTTCCTTTCGCTTTTTAAAAAAAATTCTTTACTCCACTTTATGCAATATAAAATTGGTATTTTACGTTACCTCCTCCTAACAATTGTTTCGAATATTCAATTTGTGTAGAATAATAAAGTTGTTTATATGCAGTGAATTTCTGATTTAGTACAGCGGTGCTTCTCCAACGTCCGCGCTCGAGATAGATAAATATTCAAGTGGATTCCATTCAAAGTCAACCTAATAAACTGGTATATGTTATAGACCGTACAATCTCTAAGCTTAACCAGCTTCGATTTGGTTTCATATAAAATAAAATGATAAAAGAATCTTGACTCCGAATCGATGCATTCATAAAGCGAAACGACAAAAGAAATCCTGCTTATTATCCCCGTAATAGTAATGTTCTCCAATCCGCCCCCCCCTCCCCCCTTTCGTGAATATAATTTGAAAGAGCGCTCTCTCCATCGAATCGTGATGATTGCGATGTTCGTTAAAAATTATAGATGGAAGATTCTAAAGAGAAAGAGAAATATTCGTTATGCAATTGAGAACCTCAACCTTTGATCTTATGCCGCAATTTAAAGTTGACAGGACTTCGAATAGTTTCAAACGCTTTTCTTGGTCCCTGGTGAGCCTTGATATTGATATCGATTCTGCATTGCGTGACTACTACGCGTCCCAGAATAAAGCAAAAGATAAAAAGTTTGGCAGATAAATTTTGGAGCAAATTGGAGTAGAACATAGAATCGCTAACAAGGAACACAAATGAAACATTCTTCTGGTTCATGAATCTTCTCTTAAATAGCCTAGTCTATTGTCAATGAATTACAATTCATTTTACACCACATAGTAAAAAGCAACTTATACACTTGGAATTGCTACTCTGCTTCAACTTAATGAACTAAAACGACGGTAGAGAGCGCTGGCGTCGTAACTCTCGCTACTTTTCGAAATATAATTGGGTTTCGCAGTCTGTTAAGTCGTTCGAATCTCCCACCTCTCCTCCCTATCTACCCTTTATTATCCTGCCATCCCTTTTTTTCCTAGTCTTCCCTGGCCTTGCCTCGTCTTCTGTCTTGTCCTCTCCTCTCGTTTGATTTTGTCTTCCCAGTAAACAAAACTAATTCGGGAGGATCGTGGTGAATTAACATGTTTAAATTCGTCCGAATTCTGCTTTCCGATTCATATAAACGAATTGGGCCAGAGCGAATTGAAAGCGTGTCAATTCGCCTTAATTCGTGGTTGAGGTCACTTTGAAGAAAAATAATAAAAATTGCATGCCTTGAGACTCGAAACAGCAATCTCAAGTGTATAAAGTCCAGAGGGTGAGAACTGAGCTACGGGACTCATCGATATTTATGCACAACGGATCCTTCAAGCCGAGCGCGTTGGTTATAGCTTACGAAATCGATTGAATAGGCCAGTCTTTAACTGTATTCTCGCTCGTGAATTCTGGAGGATTAGGGCTTGACTTCAAATCTCGGGAATTAAAATGAATTGGTGAACACTGAAAAAGAAAAATAATTTAATAAATATTATATTTGATCAACAACCTGGGTCGGAGCAGTGTTGCGGAGTGAACGTGTTATTTGAATAAATAACACGAAAACTCCAGATCAATCTAAAATATCTATACCATAACACATATACCTATATACCTATCTACCCTATACCATATAACGACCTACCTTACACCTATATACCTATCCCACTACTTTCCAACCGAGCAAGTCACGCCTACCCCGAAAGGGAAATGGCTTAATGGTATAATAATA